>JAXIVJ010013464.1:0-37134 GCA_036785665.1 Chirona hameri | reverse complement strand
CCCTCCCTCTCTCCCTCTCCCTATCCCTCTCCCTCTCCCTCTCCCTCTCCCTCTCCCTCTCCCTCTCCCCCTCCCTCTCCCTCTCTCTCTCTCTCTCTCTCTCTCTCTCTCTCTCTCTCTCTCTCTCTCTCTCTCTCTCTCTCCCTCTCCCTCTCCCTCTCCCTCTCCCTCTCCCTCTCTCTCATTACTCTGTTGTTATACTCCCCCATGATCATGGCAAATGGCTGTGATGTGACAGTTAATTTCACAGCAAATCCATGCTTTCAACAGTGTCCGACGGATGTTAAAAGGCACGGAACACGCTCAACCATCCATACTTTATTAAAACCATGACTGGAAACCATGGATGAAGTACTCTCACGCACAATGTAACACAAAATAACAGCATAATATGACAAATAACAGTGGGCATAAGAGTCGATTCAATCACAAATCAGTCGCTAACATTTTCCTTTCAATTAATTAAATCCGCTCAAAACTGACAGTTAACCGAATACCAATCAAATAAATAATTTACGTATGTGTGTGCGCGCGTGTGTGTGTGTGTTCCTATGGCGGAGCAGCGATATTTGCTGGGCTCCTCCTCCCGCATTCTCGCAGAGTGCCCGCCGCCTGCCAACCCCCCCCCCCCCCCCCCCCGCCCTCTGCCAGAAAGGCCGACAGGCTAGGCCGTAGCAAGATTACTTTACTAATACGTAGAAACCGGTCCACCGCGGCTAGAAGATGGACACTTGTCCCATCCCACCAGTGCCATAGCAACTAGCAAGAAACATTGCCCCACTAACGCATGCCCCTCTCCGCTGCGGCGCTAGTGTCGCCTCAAGCGGGGATGGCTGCCGGGCGGATTCACCACCTAGAGGTCACTGTTGCCTCCTACTTTTGTGACATGGCCTGCAGCTCGGCGACGGCTTTCGCCGCTGCCGCGCTGGGGGTTGTGCTCGCATGGGAGCTCAAGCACATGCGTTTGCAGGAACCAGTTTACATTTGTTTTGGGTGCGATGCGTTTTTTTGGTTAAATATATAAAACAGCATAGCGAACACAAGCACGGCACTGGTGAGACGATTCACGCGAACCACATGTACTTTCTCGACCAGCACTTCGTAGTCTGCCACCTTGTCCGTTGAGTGCTTGTCCGTGGGGTCACAATATGCGGAAGCTTCGTCTCATGGTCGCAGTCGAGTACTACTACACTCTCTCCAAGTAGGCGCAGCAGCGTTTCTACTGCTCCGTCTGTGGACCAAAAACAATGCAGCGATGCTATTTTACAACATTTAATATTCAAGTATGTGAGCAAACTAATCCAGCATGCCATATAACGACCAGTATGACGTCTTAATCAGTTTAGGACGAGCGAGCCCGTAGCGTTAATATCTACTACCTGACATGTTTTTTTTTATATTTGCAATATTGAGTAAACAGTTTTGTGTTACACATCGACATTGCCAGTAGTGTTATCAAATCACACACCAAATTTCAGCTTAATTAGGTCAGGCGTTTCTCAACTATCTGCATATTTATGCAGATAATCTGTACTAATCCTCATATTTATGTCAACAATCATGTAAACACCAAACACTAAAGGCGGCCGCACACTAGGCCATTCGGCGCGCGATATACTGCGACATTCCGCCTCGGAAAATCGCGTCGATACCGCTGAATATCGTCCTTGTTCCGGCGGATTCGGCGCTGTCTGCTCGCGAGATTCCGCCCCGCCGACCTACAGCATGTCGCAACCTGTGCCTACAGCCTGTCACAAGGTAAATTAATGATGGCCATTTTTCGACGAAGATGTAAGTTTAGAACCACGAAACTTTTACATAATAAATTTCACAGCGGCAAGAGCATGCTGTGCAAAATGTGCACCTCTGTCTTGCATAGATTCGCCACTGTAGCCTGATCGATGTTGTTGTCCGCGGCTCCGCGGCGTTCAGTCGCCGAAAAAAGCTCATTCGAATCAGCTTTTTTCCGCCGGTCCGCAGATGGCCGGCCGACGACATTCGTCCGCGATTTTTGACGTTTCGGCTGACGCGAAGGCGGAATGTCGCTAAAGATGCGCGGGAAGTCGTAGCGATATCGCGACCTCCGTGCGCCGAATGGCCTAGTGAGCGGCCGCCTTAACCAATAAATGGTGCAGGGCAGTATAACACTTCACACGGCAATGGGTGAACACCAAACACTTGTGACGCTCCATAAATATTTTCATTTAATAGTATTAGGTAAAATACATTCTACATAAAATAAATGGTACAGAATAGTGTCTCAGTCTGGAAGATGTGTAGTGACTTAATAGTTATATTTAGTAACATTTAAAACAGTTGCAGTGGGAAAGGCGTACATATGACTAAGATTTGGGTCTGTGTGGGTGCCATAAATGTTAAGGCAGTTTGGTGCACCGCCAAAAGCACTAAAAGTCTGATATTTGCCATTTCTGTGATGCCAATAAGGTTGTGCCAATTTACCACAGGTTAAGACAACTCCAACTCCGACTCACCTGACAATAATTCACATAGTTATGGCACAGCTACAGCACAAAAACACAACACACAACGTTTCCAAAATGTCTGCCGTTGCATTCCGCGCAACCACCTCGACTTACTCTGCAAGAGCCACCCCAAAACGCTGAACAAAGCGCACGACAGGCTACCGCCAGCGCACACCAAGAAAACAAGACGAGTGCCGGCCGGGAGTCACCAATGTACAGCCCAAAACACTCTGTTTACGCTGCGCCGGAACTCCCCTCTCATCCTCCATATTTGCCATGGCCTTGAACGACTCTCCGTCAAAACTCCTAAAACGCTGCTAATGATGCCGGAATGCTGAGATAACTCTGCCGCCTGCTGCCAATCAGAGTCAACGGAGGGTTTTTGGAGAGAATGTGCAGAGTTTTTGCATGTACAAAGGATGATTTTCATAGTGTTTTGCAAGAGGAGAGTACTTTTTTCTCTCAGTGTGGTTCCTTTTCATTCGAAATCGTGCTTTATAAGTACTGTTAACAGCCCAAACATCCAGAGCGGAGTATTTTTTCTTCCGACATTGTGACCTTCATTTGGTAGCGTAGCAGCTTTTGCAAAGACTGCTACGCTTCCATATGCGCAACCGATTTACTTTTTACCGACGGCAGTTACCGCTTTTTTGCCAATAAGAACTAGAGCTGCAAGATCTTCAGAAAGTAACATACCGGTACCATACAACAACACCACCAATAACACAATGTTCCACCAATATACCGGCGCTGTCATTAGTATTTTGTCGTACATATGTTCGCATGCCGCATAGTACATGCCTCAGGCATCTAGGAAGTGCTTGCGGTGCCTAAAAATGACCCGCTGTGTGAGGATTCTCAAGAACTGTGTAGGAACCAGGAAGTGCAGGAAGTTGTAGCACTGTGACGTTACATTTCAGCATGATCTCAACCAAAAGGAAATGTCGCATCAATGTAAACTACTAGGGTCGGCGGGCTGGCGCCGACCGCCGCCCGGCCGCCGCCCGGCCGCCGCCGCCGCCGCCGCCTTCGCCGCTGTCGTCGCCGCCTCTGGTCTGGATCTGTGATATATAACATTTCCACAATGTGTAACTAGGTAGTTATGAAACAGTAGCGGATCCAGGGGGCCGTAGGGGCTGAAGCCCCCTGCCTTAGAAAACGGCGCCCTCGGGCACCGCGGCGCCGAAGGCGCCGCGACGACGTTCTTGCAAAGGATTTGCCGGCGCCGAAGGCGCTGTAGCGTTCTCGGGAGGCCGCCAGGGTGCCCTTGTGTCTACCGACATAGTCGTAGCACTGTTGAAAGGCACCCTGACACCCTCAGAAGACAGCTTGCCGCCCTCACAACGCATTATGCCGCCCTCAGAAGGTACATCGCCGCCCTCGGAAGGCATCATGACGCCCTCGGAATGCATCATGCCACCCTCGGAAGGCATCATGCCACCCTCGGAAGGCATCATGCCGCCCTCGGAAGGCATCATGCCGCCCTCGGAAGGCATCATGCCGCCCTCGGAAGGCATCATGCCGCCCTCGGAAGCCATCATGCCGCCCTCGGAAGGCATCATGCCGCCCTCGGAAGGCATCATGCCGCCCTCGGAAGGCATCATGCCGCCCTCGGAAGGCATCATGCCGCCCTCGGAAGGCATCATGCCGCCCTCGGAAAACATCGTGCCTTTTTGAAGAAAATGGCATTTTCTTTCATTTGATGTTTTTGCAATTTGCTTTACAACTCGATTGTCTACGGTTTTTCAAACATTTATCGTTTTTCCACCAAAACTGGCATGACCTGACGTCATTTAAACGTTATTATCTCCTTAACTACTTCACTAATTTAAATGACATCAGTTGGGCAAACTACGGGGAGGCGATCTAAAAATGGATCGATCAAAAATTAGGTCGTGACGTCATCAAAATGGGCGGAGCATGCCCTTATAAGGAGATCCGATCTAAAAATGTATTGTTTTCCTGACATTCACACCTTCAAACACCCTATCACCCCTAAAAAAATGCCCATCACCCCTGGATTTTTTTTCGGTTGAAACTGCACGAATCGCGCCATCATATTGTCTTGTACTTGCATGATCAGATCCCTACTTTGGCAGATATGGCCAAAGTAAGGGTCGGCGATCTCAATTTCGGCACTCGCAGCAGCCTCAGCGATTTAATTTTGATTCGCCACCTGACTTCATGATCTAAAATTGGATTAGCCGGCTGACTACCGATCTAAAAATGTATTTCACACTGTGGTCGTTGCGTCGCGGAATCAATATTTAGATCGTCATTTACGTGGAATAAGGGGAATTACCGAATATGGTCTCATTTATTATTCCGATATAGTGATGGACAACATGTTCTCAGGCACTTTTTAACCTCCGAGTATGCGTATGTTGCTCCGAATTGTCCTAATGACAGGCCTCACAGTTTGATACTGCATGTATGCCCAAATATGGGCATAACCAAATCTAAAAATTGATTGATCTATTTTGTATCGCCTCTGTAGTTTGCCCAACTGACATGTTGAGAGAAGACGTAAAATGGATGCAACATAAGGTACGGAACGTTTCACGTCAATATCTATCATAGTTTTCAAGATACTGAGAAAATCCGGGAGGGGGCAGATTCTGCCCCCCCCCCCCCTGGAGGCGCTGGTTAAGGAAGAGGCATATTTGACCCGTTTAATTGACATATTGGATTGCCGCCCCTTTGGACCATGCCGCCCCTGTTACCGAGGAAATATGCCGCCCTCGGGCCTGAAGCCCCCTGCCTTAGAAAATCCTGGATCCGCCACTGTTATGAAATGTAGTTACCTTATGCAATCCTGTAAGTTTCAAATCTCTCGGACAAACAAGCTGTGGGCTTAACACGACCACAAACATTTTGGGAGGTAAGGTCACTTGACGTGACCTGGTGACGGGACCTGAGATGACCTGAGGGCATAGGCGTAACCACCTTCCGAAAGTAGGTGGGGACGGAGATGTCCGTCATCGTCATCACACAACTCCAGCGTCTACTTTGTATTTCCCCAAACTTCGTGTGTAGGTCAATCAGACCATGCTGATTCCAAAAATCAAGTCCATTTTGCGATAGCGATTGACCTTCTAGGTCAAATTTGAAGTCAAGCGAAGGGGAACGCGCTGGAGCCTAACGTTACCGTCTGATTTGCTTTAAAATGGTCTCAAACGATTCCTTGGGTCAAAATCTAGCGCGAGCGAGACTTCAAAGTCCTGACCTTTAAGGTCAAATTTTAGGTCAAAGGACAGGGAGCAGCGTTAACGGTTGATTTTCCCCAATCTTCGTGTATAGGTCAATCAGACCATGCTGATTCCAAAATTCAAGTCCATTTTGCGATAGCGATTGACTTTCTAGGTCAGATTTTAGGTCAAACGAAGGGGAACGCGCTGGAGCCTATAGTTACCGTCCGATTTGCTTTACAATGGTCTCAAATGATTAATTGGGTCAATATCTAGCGTGAGAGAGACTTTTAGGTCCTGACCTTTAACCCTCGCCCGGGTAGGGAACCACATGACCCGTGACCTGTTTCTCAAGGTCTGCCAGGCGCAACTGGCGTCCCGCAGATCGATGCTTGTAACTTGTGCAGTTTCCGAGTGTTTGTTGTTCAAGAGCATATGCAAAGGTGTTTCCAGGTGACAGTTGTGGTTTCCACTGAGATTGTGACCTCGATTGACCTTTTCAGAGGTCAACTGAGGTCATTGACCTCCGATGACCTCAGGTGACTTTTTTGGGCTTCTGGCGGTTTCTAGGACAATTTGTGACGCTGATTTCAAATTTGGGATCCATTTTAGATAATTATATGTTCCATTGGGGTCATGCACATCCACAGGTCAACCGAGGTCACTGACCTCAGAAGACCTGACATGACCTTTTAAAAATTTTGCCGTTTTTAGGATATTTTGTGACGCTGATTACGAATGTGACACATATTAAGCATTATGATATGCTCATTCACGTTTCGAGCTCGGTCAAATTAAATTTACACGCATTTTCAATTTTAATGACTTTGGGTCATTGACATGACCTCAGAGGTCACCTAATGACCCAATACCTTAAAATAAGGTATCAGCGGCTTCCTCTCGTCACAAGCAACACGCTCGTCTTTGAATCGAAGCTCTAACTCAATTAGGGGCGAAACGCTAATGGGGGTCGTACCCCCCCCCCCCCCCTACCCGAACACGTAGTGATTTTGCCCTACCCGGGCGAGGGTTTAGGTCAAATTTCAGGTCAAAGGATAAGGAGCAGCGTTAGCGGTTGATTTCCCCCCAAACTTCGTGTGTAGGTCAATCAGACCATGCAGATTCCAAAAATCAAGTTCATTTTGCGATACCGATTGATCTTCTAGGTCAAATTTGCGGTCAAACGAAGGGGAACGCACTAGAGTCTAAAGTTACCGTCCGATTTGCTTTAAAATGGTCCCAAACGATTCATTGGGTCAAAATCTAGCGTGAGCGAGACTTTCAGGTCCTGACCTTTATGGTCAAATTTCAGGTCAAAGGACTGGGAGCAGCGTTAACGGTTGATTCCCCAAACTTCGTGTATAGGTCAATCAGACCATGCTGATTCCTAAAATTAAGTCCATTTTGCGATAGAGATTGACCTAGGTCGAAATTGAGGTCAAACGAAGGGGAACGCGCTGGAGCCTATAGTTTTTTCTCAGTAAATTTGACCTAGAAAGTCAATCGCTATCGCAAAATAAACTTGATTTTTTGGAATCAGCATGGTCTGATTGACCTATACACGAAGTTTGGGGAAATAAACCGTTAACGCTGCTTCCTGTCCTGTGACCTGAAATTTGACCTTAAAGGTCAGGACCTGAAAGTCTCGCACACGCTAGATTTTGACCCAAGGAATCGTTTGAGACTATTGTAAAGCAAATGGGGCGGTACATTTAGGCTGCAGCGCGTTCCCCTTCGTGTGACCTCAAATTTGACCTAGTCAATCGCTATCGCAAAATGGACTTGATTTTTTGAATCAGCATGGTCTGATTGACCTACACACGAAGTTTGGGGAAATCAGCCGTTAACCTGTCCCTTGACCTGCAATTTGACCTTAAAGGTCAGGACCTGAAAGTCTCGCTCACGAAAGTCTCGCTCATTTTGACCCAAGGAATTATTTGAGACAATTGTAAAGCAAATCGGACGGTAACTTTAGACTCCAGCGCGTTCCCCTTCGCTTGACCTCAAATTTGACCTAGAAGGTCAAACGCCATCGCAAAATGGACTTAATTTTTGGAATCAGGAGGTGCTGATTGACCTATACATGAAGTTTGGGGAAAATCAACCGTTAACGCTGCTCCCTGTCCTTTGACCTGAAATTTGACCTTAAAGGTCAGGACCTGAAAGTCTCGCTCACGCTAGATTTTGACCCAAGGAATCGTTTGAGACCATTGTAAAGCAAATCGGACGGTAACGTTAGGCTCCAGGGCGTTCCCCTTAGTTTGACATCAATTTTGACCTAGAAGGTCAACTGCTATCGCAAAATATACTTGATTTTTGGAATCGGCATGGTCTGATTGACCTACACACGAAGTTTGGGGAAAATAAAAGTTGACCCTGGAGTTGTGTGATGACGATGACGATGATCAATTCTTCACGGACATCTAGGCACTTTGAAGTCGATGCTTTCCAATAGGCGTAATGTTAAAATCCGAAAATGTTACTGGGGACTGATCCCCAGTGACCCCAGTGGTGGTTACACACCTGCCTGAGGGAAAAATTTCACATAATACGTGGGTAATGGGGCACCACAATTGAAGCTATTGTAGATGGCGCTGATGATCAACTGCTACCAAGCCGACTGGCGGCTGTGCGTCTAGAGTGTAGGGCGCATTGTTTACGGCGGAGTTTTGAAGGGGTTAGAGTGGTACAGATGGGTTCAAGCTTATGCGAAATGTTGTTGTATATGAGTGTATTCGAAACCTGAAAGCATGTCTCGCGGAGGTCAATCGTTTGACCTCGGGAGGTCAAAGAGTGCCCGCGAGGTCAAATATCGGGCATCGCATAACTTTTTCCCTAAAGTACTTATCGAAGTCGTTTCAACGGCTAAATATTCCCACCAGCCTATGGACGGTGCAAAACGAGTGATCTGACCGACCCTGGTCACCGGTTGACCTCAGGGCACAACATAAGTTACCATTATGGCCTATGTGAGAATGACGGGTACCGCATATTTGTTTCCCTCCAAAATCACTTACAGAACCCATTCTACTACCATCGATTTCCCTTTATCCCACCGAAGGTGCACAACGCAAGACTTCACCTATGCAGGTCACCGTTTGACCTTAGGTCACCTGGAAATGCGCTAATACCCATTTAACGAGCCGTCCAAATACTTATTCGTTGTTTACCGGCCGATTGTGTTCAAACTTATACAAAATGTTGGTGTCTATGAGTGTATTCGAACTTTGAAAGCATTTATCGCTGAAGTCAATCGTTTGACCTCAGTATGTCAAAGAGTACCCGCGAGGTCAACTATCGGGTATCGCATAACCTTTTCCCTAGAGTACTTATCGAAGTTGTTTCAACGGCTAAATATTAACATCAGCCTGCAGACGGTGCACACTTGACCCCTCCAGGTCACCGTTTGACCTCAGGTCACCTGGAAAAGCACTAATTTCGATTTAACGAGCCGTCCAAATACGTATTCGTTGTTTACCGACCGATTATGTTCAAACTTACCTTCGGTGGGTTAAAGGGAAGGCGATGGTGGTGCCACTCCAATGGTTTCTCTAAGTGTTTTTGGAGAGAAAAAAAAAACATGCGGTACACCGTCATTCTCCCATAGGCCATAATGGTAACTTATGTTGTGACCTGAGGTCAACCGGTGACCAGGGACGGTCAAATCACTCGTTGTGAACCGTCTATAGGCTAGTGTGAATATTTAGCCGTTGAAACGACTTCGATAAGTACTTTAGGAAAAAGTTATGCGGTACCCGATATTTGACGTCGCGGGCACTATATTACCTCCCGAGGTCAAACGATTGGCCTCAGGCCCTCAGCGATACATGCTTTCAGGGTTCGAATACGCTCATAGACACCAACATTTCGTATAAGTTTGAACACAATCGGCCGGTAAACAACGAATACGTATATTTGGACGGCTCGTTAAATGGATATTAGCACCTTTCCAGGTGACCCGAGGTCAAACGGTGACCTGGAGAGGTCAATTCTTGCGTTGTGCAGCTTCGGTGGGTTAAAGAGAAGGCGATGGTGGTGGAATGGGTTATCCAAGTGCTTTGGGGAGCAAATTATGCGGTACCCCGTCATTCTCCCATAAGCCATAATGGTAACTTATGCTGTGGCCTGAGGTCAACCGGTGACCAGTGGCGGTCAGATCACTATTTGTGCACCGTATATAGCCTAGTGGAAATATTTAGCCGTTGAAACGACTTCGGTAAGTAGTTTAGGGAAAAAGTTATGCGGTACCCAATATTTGACCTCGCGGGCACTCTGTGACCTCCCGAGGTCGAACGATTGACCTCAGCGAGAAATGCTTTCAGGTTTGTAATACACTGATAGACACCAACATTTCGTATAAGTTTGAACACATCTGTACCACTCTAACCCCTTCAAAACAACGCCGTAAACAATGTGCCGTATACTCTGACGCACAGATGCAGGTCCGCTTGGTAGCAGTTGATCATCAGCGCCTCTAGCGGCGGGAAATATATTATGGTGCCCTATTGATGCCTAAATAGCTGTGCCAAATTTGGGGGCGCTGCGAGCCGCCGTTTCCCCCCCCTATTCCCGGAAAACCTCAGGGGGGTCAAAATGGCCCCCACCCCACCCCACCTCACCGGGGCCAGGGTCCCATGGATGCGCAATGGTCCGAGCGGACCGAAGCTGTTTTAGGTCCGCTGCTGTTTCTGATATATGTCAATGACCTCAAAAATGTATCTGCATCATTCAAGACAATTACATTTGCGGATGACACAAACCTCTTTTTGTCCCACCATAATCTGACTGAGTTATGCAAATTAGCAAATAATGAACTATCCAAAGTAGATAATTGGTTTGCTTGTAACCAGCTGAGCCTAAACATAGCCAAGACATCGTACCAATTGTACACTAATAAAAGAGTTGTAGCGCCGCTTGTCATCCTCCTCAACAATATACACCTAAAAAATGAGAAATATGTTAAATTTCTTGGAGTTATAGTGGACGGGGCTCTTTCATTCCGGGAGCATATAAATTATGTCTGCCAAAAGGTTGCCCTTGGTATAGGATGCATGTTCAGAAGCAGGAGCGTCTTGGAACCTGCTCAATTAATCAGCTTGTATAATGCATTAGTGCTTCCACATTTGGATTATTGTAATCTAGTTTGGTCGATAAATTATGAAACTAATCTTAAACGACCGTTTCTTCTTCAGAAAAGGGCTGCTAGGGTAATACTGGGCCTTCGATATACTGATACAGTTACTGCTCGGCTTAGCGAGATTGGTATTAAATCGCTTACAATGCTCCGTGACTTGAAATGCATGATTATGATCTATAAAATGTGTCATCGCTCCCTGCCCGCTCAGCTGAACAATCTAATTGAATGGAGGGAACACTATGCAAACCGACATCAATTACGCAACCGAAGACCCTTAATCATCCCTTTCTCAAGAACGGTTAGCAGACAACACACGTTTAGAGTTTTTGCCTCCAAATTATTTAACAACAACTTAAACGCCATGCAACCAATCCACTTAGACGTGGCGATTTCTAAGCACAAAAAATCAATTCTGGAACAACTTCAGCTCCAGTGTTGCAATTAATTACGCATATCAGGCCTCCGCCCTTTCCCCACCCGGGCTAACCCGAGACCGGCCCTCAGCGTGTGAGGCGCCGGCTCCGAGGTCGACGGCTCACACGCCTGGCCGGTGGTGAGGGGGCGCCGCATCGCGGAGTTGAGCCGCGGTAACGCGAGGCGGCGCGGGTGGGGGCCGCCCAGGAGGTTGCCTGGAGGTAGCCTTTGCAGGTGGTATGAACGGTCCTCCACCTTCCCGGTCCCATTTCCCCGGTGGGATCCTGCTGGTTGTGGGTGTGGGCCCGGGCCACAGGCCTGTCCTTGCACGGGCCTCTCCCTCTGGCCTTCTGGCTCTCCCGGGGTGGTGTGTGTCTGGGCGTGGGGGTGCCTCTGTACCGATTGGAAGGTTTGTGGAGAGGAATCGAAAAAATGTAATAGATATCTAGGCTAAGTGGGTGGAGAAGGGGTATGGCTTGACCGCCGCACCTTGGATTGTCCTCGTGTGGCGATCCAGTGGGCGGCATCTTTATGTTGCAGATGATGCGATGGAGATATCAAGCGAACCTGCCAAGATATACGAATTTAATTTAATATAGGATGAGTGGCACGGTGATCACTCGGTCGGAGAAGCAGTGTCGCAGCCAATGGCTGAACAACCTCGGCTGGAAGACGATGGGGGGTGACGAGTGTACCCGTGGGAACAACCAGCGGCTCATCGACGTACTATTCGGGTCTCAGCTGACCGAGGAGGGCGTCATTGACTGGAGCTCTCTGACTGAGGTCTGACCGCACAACTCTGTCTGATCGCCGCAGTGGCTCTGTGGCCAATGGTGGACGCTCAAACAGAAGTCCACCAGCGACTCAGCTTCAGGGATGTGCTGGTCGACCTGTGCGCTATGAGGGCCAGCCGATCCGCAGGAGCTGATGCGTGATATGCAGACGGTAGCATGCAAAAGTCACTATCAAAGACACTTGGAGACGCGCTTCACCGGGCGTGTGTTTAAACTTACATGGGAGTTACTGGGGTGTGTCTGGTCTGCTGCGGCTAGCGCGCCTACACGTTCCTGACCAAGACCAAGCCGCAGCGGGAGCAGCTGCTTCGGGAGAAGGCCGCGGCCGCGGTTGGCGACACAGATTGCTCTGGTGGCACGGACGGTGGTCGTACTGCTCAGTCGCGCCGCCCACGGAAACGCCGGCGGTGGCCTCGCTGCAGCAGCAGCAGGTCCGCTGTCTGAGCGAGCCGCCGCTCGGCGCCCACGGCGGGCCTGTCTTCCTCCACCCGAAGGGTTGCGCCGGTGTGCTGGTGGATCGGGTGGAGGCGTAGGTGGCGCTCCGGTCGGTGGCGGGATTGTAGAGGGCGCGCCAGTGGGCTGGGTAGATGTGGCATGTGCGCTGTGGATTGCAGAGCTCTCAGTGTACCTCTGTAGCGATGTGGATTTATATGGGATTATATGGACGACATTACTGGTGTTCGTAGAATAAACTGTGTGTGTGTACCAAAAAAAAGCGGCCTTATCCTAACCAAACCAAAATAAACCTCGACCCAAGGAAAGTAATTCCTTTTTCTTCACCCGCGCTAAGTTCCCAAATAAAAAGCTGCCAAAATATGTAGCGAAAATGACGGTATCAAGACATTCGAAATGTATGCTTGAGCCACTGAACTATATAAAAGCTTGAGCAAATTTGGTCCACATTCATGAACGTTGTATGACGTAAGTGGTGCTTACCAAAGCTATATGTGCTTTACCCTCAGCCGAGTCTCCAGCACACAATGCCTTGGGGCGGCAGGGCAGAAGTTCACTGTTACGCAAGAAAACAAACTGTTTTTGAAAGATGCACACAAGTGATGACAAATTGTATGCAAAATATATTTAATTTATCAAAAGCCCAAGACACAAATCAGTAGACCATAAAACCGGCATACATGCGTGAAGTTTTCTATTCAAATGGTGGGGCCATTGCCCCAACAACTTTTGTCAGATTTGAAGGTATTCTGACGTTAAATGGTTATTTTCACCTTAGCTATGCCAAAACAACCACCCAATATGAAATTTCGACTAACCAACTTTTTCCGAAAAGCTCCACCCATGCCTGCATATATAAGGAACACGACTGACACTGCTTTTGTGCTGAGAACTTTTCACCAGTGACGTCAAATTGTCTTTGTAGAGAAATTCCTCAACTTTCCATATCTTATCAGGGTGATAGAGGACCTTATGGCCGTGTTGTAAATTCTTGGCAACTGTCAATCTTTCAAAAGGCATCATAAATGATTAAAAAAGCTGAGTTTGAATGTACTATTGCTATGTAAGATGTTAGTATCTGACATTTACATCACAGTCCATTTCAAGTAAGAGAGCAACATTACCAAGGACAAATACTGGTAGTTTTTGCATGTTTTAGCTTGTGTTATCTTGGGCCTAAAAATGGGCGACTCGTCCACTACAGACATGCTAACCGGGACCGTAATGAACGCTTTATTAGGCATTAACATGCTTTTAAAATCACCATTTTGTTATCTACCAATCATCCCTTATCATAATACCTTAATTCCGCACCTCATTCCATTTCCACACCTGCATCAATGTATTTTATTTTCTCCCATCCCTATATCCGCTTTGCACTGCAGCGGGTTTCTCCCGGCTACAGGTGTCTCCGGTATTCGCTTGATGACGTCACTTATGAACCTGTGCAGAAACATGTCCAGTCAGGATGAAGCCACCTGGTATATATCGCCTTGGTTTTTAGCAATGTTGTGGCATGCAGGCAGTGTTCTTTGTGTCACAAGGATTGTGAGGACCAGGGCGGTTTATCAGGGGGGTGTACTCCGCTCCTTCAACATTGGTAAAAAGTGTGACAACCGCGAGCAGCTTCCAGCATCTTGGCCGTGTTTATCAGATCTGCTCATAAGCTATATTTGGGTATCAGCTAGTATTGACCAATCAGTCTTGAGCAAGCTCAACAGTGATTGGTCAGGTTGTGATGACATGAAGGCGGGGGAGAATCGTTTGTTTACATTTCAATGGGTTCGCCATATTGGTTCACTGGCAATGTACGGTGTGTGCATGTGCATTTTTAAGCATTTACTTATTTTTATGAAGCGTAAAACAATATGTAAAGGTGTATATGAAAACCAACATAGTAATTGTATCTGTCAGCATAGCAGTATTTTCCCAGAATACCTCAAGCTAAAAAATTACACCTAAATCTGTGCGTTCTTTAGCTGAGGACATCCGCACAAATTGTTGACAAGAGGCTGTAGGAGTAGGTTAGCTATATTTTTGTATTTTTCAAGGATGTAAACCCATATATTGTATCACCTTATATAAACAGACTAGAAAATCCATACCAATGTGACTGATATCGGTATTACTTAGGTTTTGAGACACCATTATGAGTAGTATGGCGGTGGATCGTATTTTCGGATAAGGGCAAAGAAACCCAGAGGGTCCCCTCAGCAAAAGGGCCCCTCCCATGGCCAAAGCCCCCCCCCCCCCCAAAAAAAAAAACGTGAAATGGTATCTCCTCGAATTTAGGCCACTATATTTTGCAGGGCCTCTACATGATCGAGAAAAAAACGTCGGACAGCCAATGTTGAAGTCGATCAGGCCTTCTGAGGGTCCCTCATGGCCTACCGAGAGTCCCCCTAAGGCCGACTGAGGGCCTTCTGTCGGTCTTAGAATGCCCATCAGGCTGGCTGGGATCGATCGGGGCCCTGGGTCATTGTTTCGGTCAAAAGGAAAAATCGAACCAATTTCTTGGAGTATGGATTTTCTAGTCTCTTACAAATTTATGGGGGAGGCAAAATCATGTTTCCCCCCCCTCCCCCCCCCCCCCCCCGCCCAACTTCTTGAGTGGGCGGGCAGCTGCCTCCTCTACCCCCTCCGCCTTATCCGCCGCCACTGAGTAGTACCTAATGCTACTGGTCCTGTCCTGTGGGTGGCTTGCACTAATGAACACAAATTGCCAAGTGTCTAGTAATTACTACAAATAAATGATAATAATGTGACTTATGAATTACAGGACATGCCTTTTTGCGCCGTTGGGGGTGCAGCAACGACTGACATGCCCAAAAAAAAATGATCAAGATAACGATTCAGATCCTATACCATTTCATACATTTCCCGAAGATTCACCTATAAGAAAAGTATAGGGGGCGCATGGGAGCCCCAAGCCACCCCCCTTGAGCCCGGATCGCGCCCATGTCGCGCCCACCGGAGTGCGTAGGGCGCAACTTTTTGTATGTGCCCCCCCCCCCCCTCTGACCGAAATCTTGGATCCGCGCCTGTACTATGTCACGAGAAGGAATAGCAATGCCAACCAATTACAATATATTTGGTGAGGTTTATGTCTCCCTAGGCAATTCATTGCGATACATTCACATTTTCCACGCCGGGCAATGACATCAAAGATACGCATATCATCATTTCGAGCGGTGGTCGGCCTGTCCTGTGGGTCCGTACCTAATCGTTGAACTTTGCGCAGATACAACAGCAAATATTTGTCTGATTGCATTTGGTTTTGCGGCATCCGGCAGAGCCGTTGATTTGTGACATATTACATATTACAAGTTTTGCAATCGACCGGTAAACAAAGACACTGAACGCGATCTAAGCTTCAGGCACGCGCGCAATAATGTTGTGTACGGCGGCCGGCCGGCCGCGTCCCCCGCCTTCTACGTCACAGCGACTCCGGGGTCGCGGCTACTAAATTAGTGTTTGTCACCACTTTTTCGGCCGGAGTGTTTACCTGGTTTATACAGCCTTGACCAGGGCACTATGTGAGGACAACCTGTTCACCAGTCGGCGACAGGGGAATGGGAAGCTTTGGGGAATGGGAAGCTTTGGGGGAAAGCGTAATGTCATGCTCCTGGGGTTTAACTGTACTGTGTCACAACACATGCAGTACCTAGTACCTACATAACAATAGAATTGACTATGCAGAATGCAGAATAGACATGTAGAATTGTGACGTCACCAACTCACCAGCAGCTCATAGCCTGAGGTTCCTACACAGTTCTTGAGAATCCTCACTAATGAATGTGGCCATGGTTTGCTGTGTGAGCCAAAGTTATCATACCATGCAAAAGACAACAGTTTTGGTTTTATGCTTGCTTGACAATGTTCAACAGTTGTTAAACACTTACTGGTATTATTTTAGTGTTCGTCCAACAGCAGCTACAGATATAAGTAACGGTTTACCTGCAGCTTTAGATGCATTGATTCCAAATATGATACTCATTGTTGGCACAAACAAACTATTACAGTATAATAATGTGAATATTTACTGACAGATCTTCCGCCGCTCTGTGCACTGGACACAATGCTCCTCACTGGACGCAGTGAGCTGAACATTCTAAACGTGGGTCCCCGTGACCATAATGGCTGTAAAGGTTAGGTCAAGTTTGATTATGTTATGACTATGTTTTCTCCCAATGGCTCATGCACCACACATGGGTATCAAATTTGGAATCAGCACATAAATAACCTAGAAAATGCTAAATTTATTCATGAAGCAGGTGTTATACTAAAATTTTACCCTCTTATCTGCCTGGCATGCAGGGGAGTCACCAACTGTAACTCAGGGCCCTGCCCCCCTCCCCCCCCCCCCCCCCCCCAGGATTGCTCTGACCAGAGTC
Source organism: Chirona hameri (assembly GCA_036785665.1). Classification (NCBI taxonomy): domain Eukaryota; kingdom Metazoa; phylum Arthropoda; class Thecostraca; order Balanomorpha; family Balanidae; genus Chirona; species Chirona hameri. The sequence goes on along the minus strand of JAXIVJ010013464.1, from coordinate 20,271 downwards.
AGGCCTCCAGATTTGCATAATTGTAACATTAGCCCTATGTGGGAGTGGGGGGGGCAAATACCTGGCTGCCCCCCCCCCCACACACCCAGTTCAGCTGGCTGCCCCCCCCCCCCCCCCCACTCAAAATTGTGTGGTGACACCCCTGCTGGCATGTATGTAGTTTTGTCATCCTGTTTTGCTAAGGCTCTACCATGACTTGCTTGTATTTGCAGGTGATAAAGCATTGGCAACTCTTCATTGAAACTGGTGTCATCCATAGCTGAGGGAAGTTGCAATGCAGTGTGTTATACCTGGAACAAATATCAAAGGTGAGCAGGATATTGTATCATGAATGCTATGCTGTGATTTGAAGCCAAATATTTTATGATTTTTGGTGTGGGATAAGCCAGACCACAGTATTACCACTTAATCATCATACCAGTTTAATTATTTTCCTTTTCTATTGACATAATTGATTTCAATGATGTGATTTTAATGTCAGAGTCAGAGTTGGATTAGACCCTGGAGGGTCAGAGTGAGAGTTGGATTAGACCCTGGAGGGTCAGAGTGAGCGATGGATTAGACCCTGTACCAGCCAGGCGGCGAGTGAGAGTTGGATTAGACCCTGGAGGGTCAGAGTGAGAGTGTGGATTAGACCCTGGAGGGTCAGAGTGGGAGTTGGATTAGACCCTGGAGGGTCAGAGTGAGAGATGGATTAGACCCTGGAGGGTCAGAGTGAGAGTTAGATTAGACCCTGGAGGGTCAGAGTCAGAGTTGGATTAGAACCTGGAGAGTGAGAGTTGGATTAGACCCTGGAGGGTCAGTCAGTCACATTAAAACCGATTGACTCTGCATCCCTGGTTATGGGAATAAATTAATGAATTAAGTACTCTAATACAACTCCTTAACCAATAGCACCTGTTTAACCAGTCTGTCTGACCTGTGCCAGTGTATATTGCCCCATCAGTGTTTCCCTATATACACAGAACATACACCAGCTCCTCCCAATCTAGCTGACCTGCCATATGGAAAATGTTTTCCTTTTGATGTTCTCCATCAGAAGATTATCACTGATAATTATCCCTCAGCACATTTGACATCTACTTGATTAGGGATAATTTTCCATTTGGATAATTATCTCTTCAGTGTTCCACATCTTCCAGGAAATTATCCATTAGCTTCTTTGCGTGAACTGTACATCACATATTCTTCTCAAATCAAGTTTGAAATCAGTGTAAGTTGATCATGAAACAATATACTTTATATTGAGAACACAACATTCACAGAAACTCAAGTAAAAACGACACCAAATGGCCGTAGATGGGCGCAGCGCCAGTCAGCTGACAGCGACGAACGGATAATACCCAGGCGACCCTGCTCTGGACAGTTGCCATCATTCTCGCCCGGGACGGAAAAGGATGGGGATTTATATATTTTTCTTCTTCTCGAGATGCCGAACGCGATCCTGGAAAAAAATTCCATGAGCCCAGAAGATTATCCAACATTTTCCAGATAACGTACGGACGACTGCCTTGTGTGTCTGTGACCTGTCTGACCTGTCCCTGTGTGTCTGTGACCCGTCTGACCTGTCCCTGTTTGTCTGTGACCCGTCTGACCTGTCCCTGTGTGTCTGTGACCCGTCTGACCTGTCCCTGTGTGTCTGTGACCCGTCTGACCTGTCCCTGTGTGTCTGTGACCTGTCTGACCTGTCCCTGTGTGTCTGTGACCTGTCTGACCTGTCCCTGTGTGTCTGTGACCCGTCTGACCTGTCCCTGTGTGCCTGTGCCCCGTCTGACCTGTGTGCCTGTGACCTGTCTGACCTGTCCCTGTGTGTCTGTGACCTGTCTGACCTGTCCCTGTGTGTCTGTGACCCGTCTGACCTGTCCCTGTGCGCCTGTGCCCCGTCTGACCTGTCCCTGTGTGTCTGTGACCCGTCTCACCTGTCCCTGTGTGTCTGTGACCTGTCTGACATGTCCCTGTGTGTCTGTGACCTGTCTGACCTGTCCCTGTGTGTCTGTGACCCGTCTGACCAGTCCCTGTGTGCCTGTGACCCGTCTGACCTGTCCCTGTGTGCCTGTGACCCGTCTGACCTGTCCCTGTGTGCCTGTGACCCGTCTGACATGTCCTTGTGTGCCTGTGACCCGTCTCACCTGTCCCTGTGTGCCTGTGACCCGTCTCACCTGTCCCTGTGTGCCTGTGACCCGTCTGACCTGTCCCTGTGTGTCTGTGACCCGTCTGACCTGTCCCTGTGCGCCTGTACCCCGTCTGACCTGTCCCTGTGTGTCTGTGACCCGTCTGACCTGTGTGCCTGTGCCCCGTCTGACCTGTCCCTGTGTCTGTGCCCCGTCTGACCTGTCCCTGTGTGTCTGTGCCCCGTCTGACCTGTCCCTGTGTGTCTGTGACCCGTCTGACCTGTCCCTGTGTGCCTGTGACCCGTCTGACATGTCCTTGTGTGCCTGTGACCCGTCTCACCTGTCCCTGTGTGCCTGTGACCCGTCTGACCTGTCCCTGTGTGCCTGTGACCCGTCTGACCTGTCCCTGTGTGTCTGTGACCCGTCTGACCTGTCCCTGTGCGCCTGTACCCCGTCTGACCTGTCCCTGTGTGTCTGTGACCCGTCTGACCTGTGTGTCTGTGCCCCGTCTGACCTGTCCCTGTGTCTGTGCCCCGTCTGACCTGTCCCTGTGTGTCTGTGCCCCGTCTGACCTGTCCCTGTGTGTCTGTGACCCGTCTGACCTGTCCCTGTGTGTCTGTGACCCGTCTGACCTGTCCCTGTGTGTCTGTGCCCCGTCTGACCTGTCCCTGTGTGTCTGTGACCCGTCTGACCTGTCCCTGTGTGTCTGTGCCCCGTCTGACCTGTCCCTGTGTGTCTGTGCCCCGTCTGACCTGTCCCTGTGTGTCTGTGACCCGTCTGACCTGTCCCTGTGTGTCTGTGACCCGTCTGACCTGTCCCTGTGTGTCTGTGCCCCGTCTGACCTGTCTCTGTGTGTCTGTGACCCGTCTGACCTGTCCCTGTGTGTCTGTGCCCCGTCTGACCTGTCGCGATGTGTATCCATCCCTGGCAGTGTTCGGCCGCGCGATACACGCCCTGGCCAGGATCGGTGACGAGCTGTATGTCGACCCGGAGCGCGACTCTGTCTCGCTTCGTACGGTCAACTCGTCCCGCTCAGCCTACGCGTCGGTGGCGTTCCAGCAGGCGTTCTTCTCCCAGTACCAGCCAGGCGGCGCCACTGCGCTGGAGGAGCCTGTCAAGTGTAAGGTGGCGCTCAAGGTGAGCTGCACTGGCAAGGCTGTAGCATGGTTTATTCCAGTGAACTTGTTTTGCCTAGGTTGATTGTTTTTATCTGAAGAGCAGGCTCCTAGAATTGCTTTGGAGCTGGGGTGCGGAGTGGAAAATTCTGACTAAAAATAAGTATAAAGAGTGGAAAATTAAACCAAAAAGCATATGTACCAGGCTTTATCATCCAATTACCTGCTCACCAAAATTAGTTATTACCTATGCCAATTTGTACCTGTCTTTCCATACACAGGCGCTGTCCCCATCATTACATCCATTAATCAGTATCCGGTTTCCAATTATCCAATACATTTTAAAATAAGGAGTGGGAAGTTCACAGTAAAACTCAGGAAAAAGAGTGGAAAAATAGTATCCATAGGGTGTCATTTTCCACCCAAATTTCCCAATGCTATGACACTGCTGAAGAGTGGAAAGTTTTGTAAAATGATTTCATGATCATCTCGTATTTGCTGATTTTGACACGTTTCTAAGTACTAAGATTTAGTAGAAAGTAATTTGTGTTAAAATATTTAGCAAAAATTGTAACATCTCTATTTTGGCAGGCATGTTTATCAGCGTTTCGATCACTGGCCTCGCTGGAGAAATCCGTCGAGCGATGCAAGATTGCTCTGGAGGAGAGTAACTCTCGAATGGTGGTGCAGCTGGAATGCAAACATAAGATCAAGAAAACCTATCACATATCATTCATTGAATGTGAAACACTACAGGTATGTGCAATGTACTTTCCTTACGAAACAGGTCGTGCCATTTATTTATCGTTTTCCCTTAAATTGGTGTTATTTTGCTACCGATGTGCTCTCAAAACAGTTACAGTGCAGCCTTGACCACATTCCGCCCTATTTCTCTCGATATGCCACACTCATCCCGTGTCGCTGCTGGAGAGTGTTGCTGACCGTGCTGTACCGCTGTCTGTGTGATCTCAGGACTCAGTGTTGCTGACCGTTCTGTACCGCTGTCTGTGTGTGATCTCAGGGTGTTGCTGACCGTTCTGTACTGCTATCTGTGTGATCTCAGGGTGTTGCTGGCCGTTCTGTACCGCTGTCTGTGTGTGATCTCAGGGTGTTGCTGGCCGTTCTGTACCGCTGTCTGTGTGTGATCTCAGAATTCAGAGTGTTGCTGACCGTTCTGTACCGCTGTCTGTGTGTGATCTCAGAGTGTTGCTGACCGTTCTGTACCGCTGTCTGTGTGTGATCTCAGGATTCAGAGTGTTGCTGACCGTTCTGTACCGCTGTCTGTGTGATCTCAGAGTGTTGCTGGCCGTTCTGTACCGCTGTCTGTGTGTGATCTCAGAGTGTTGCTGACCGTTCTGTACCGCTGTCTGTGTGTGATCTCAGAATGTTGCTGACCGTTCTGTACCGCTGTCTGTGTGTGATCTCAGAGTGTTGCTGACCGTTCTGTACCGCTGTCTGTGTGATCTCAGAGTGTTGCTGGCCGTTCTGTACCGCTGTCTGTGTGTGATCTCAGAGTGTTGCTGACCATTCTGTACCGCTGCCTGTGTGTGATCTCAGGCTGTGTATTCGCCCAGTGACGCGGCTAACCGTCTGTCAGCGGCCCCCCGCCTCCTGCTGGACGCCGCGGCTAACTTCCAGACGGGACAGGAGGAGGTGACACTGTCCGTGTCACAGCGGCATCTGGGGCTGAGAAACTATACCGACGATGAGCCCGGTACGGTCCGCTGCTGATGATGATACACTGCTGATACTCCTGATACTGCTGACACTGCTGCTGATACTGGTGACACCTGCTGATACTGTTGCCACTCCTGCTGATACTGGTGGCACTGCTGCTGGCACTGCTGCTGACACTGCTGTCACTGCTGCTGATACTGTTGGCACTGCTGCTGATACTGCTGACACTCCTGCTGATACTGGTGACACTCCTGCTGATACTGGTGGCACTCCTGCTGATACTGATGACACTGATGTTGATACTGGTGACACTCCTGCTGATACTGGTGATACTCCTGATACTGCTGACACTGCAGCTGATACTGCTGACACTCCTGCTGATACTGGTGACACTCCTGCTGATACTGCTGACATTGCTGCTGATTCTGGTGACACTCCTGCTGATACTGCTGACACTGCTGACACTGCTGCTGATACTGTTGCCACTCCTGCTGATACTGGTGACACTGCTGTTGATACTGGTGACACTCCTGCTGATACTGGTGACACTGCTGCTGATACTGCTGTCACTGCTGCTGATACTGGTGACACTGCTGTTGATACTGGTGCCACTCCTGCTGATACTGGTGACACTGCTGCTGATACTGGTGACACTCCTGCTGATACTGGTGACACTGCTGCTGATATTGGTGACACTCCTGCTGATACTGGTGACACTGCTGCTGATACTAGTGACACTGCTGCTGATACTGGTGACACTGCTGCTGATACTGGTGACACTGCTGCTGATACTGGTGACACTGTTGCTGATACTGGTGACACTCCTGCTGATACTGCTGACACTGCTGCTGATACTGCTGACACTGCTGCTGATACTGTTGCCACTCCTGTTTATACTGGTGACACTCCTACTGGTACTGGTGACACTCCTGCTGATACTGCTGACACTCCTGCTGATACTGCTGACACTCCTGCTGATACTGCTGACAATGCTGCTGCTACTGTTGACACTCCTGCTGATACTGGTGATACTGCTGCTGATACTGGTGACACTGCTGACACTGCTGCTGATAATGGTGACACTCCTGCTGACACTGGTGACACTCCTGCTGATACTGGTGACACTCCTGCTGATACTGGTGACACTCATGCTGATACTGGTGACACTGCTGTTGATACTGGTGACACTCCTGTTGATACTGGTGACACTGCTGCTGATACTGGTGACTGCTGCTGATATTGGTGACACTCCTGCTGATACTGGTGGCACTGCTGCTGATACTGCTGACACTCCTGCTGATACTGCTGCCACTCCTGCTGATATTGGTGACACTGCTGTTGATACTGGTGACACTCCTGTCGATACTGGTGACACTCCTGATGATACTGCTGACATTCCTGCTGATACTGGTGACACTGCTGCTGATACTGCTGACACTCCTGCTGATACTGCTGCCACTCCTGCTGATATTGGTGACACTCATGCTGATACTGGTGACACTGCTGTTGATACTGGTGACACTCCTGTTGATACTGGTGACACTGCTGCTGATACTGGTGACTGCTGCTGATACTGGTGACACTGCTGCTGATACTGCTGCCACTCCTGCTGATATTGGTGACACTCATGCTGATACTGGTGACACTGCTGCTGATACTGGTGACACTCCTGCTGATACTGGTGACACTGCTGCTGATACTGGTGACACTCCTGCTGATACTGCTTACACTGCTGCTGATACTGTTGACACTCCTGCTGATACTGCTGACACTCCTGTCGATACTGGTGACACTCCTGATGATACTGCTGACACTGCTGCTGATACTGCTGACACTCCTGCTGATACTGGTGACACTGTTGATACTGGTGACACTGCTGTTGATATTGGTGACACTGCTGTTGATACTGTTGCCACTCCTGCTGATACTGCTGAAACTCCTGCTGATACTGGTGACACTGCTGTTGATACTGGTGACACTCCTGCTGATACTAGTGACACTGCTGTTGATACTGGTGACACTCCTGCTGATACTGGTGACACTGCTGTTGATACTGGTGACACTCCTGCTGATACTGGTGACACTGCTGCTGATACTGGCGACACTGCTGCTGATACTAGTGACACTGCTGCTGATACTGGTAACACTGCTGTTGATACTGGTGACACTCCTGCTGATACTGGTGACACTGCTGTTGATACTGGTGACACTCCTGCTGATACTGGTGACACTGTTGATACTGGTGACACTGTTGATACTGGTGACACTGTTGATACTGGTGACACTGCTGTTGATACTGGTGACACTCCTGCTGATACTGCTGCCACTCCTGCTGATACTGGTGACACTCCTGCTGATACTGGTGACACTCCTGCTGATACTGGTGACACTGTTGATACTGGTGACACTGCTGCTGATACTGGTGACACTGCTGTTGATACTGGTGACACTCCTGCTGATACTGGTGACACTGCTGTTGATACTGGTGACACTCCTGCTGATACTGGTGACACTGTTGATACTGGTGACACTGCTGCTGATACTGGTGACACTGCTGTTGATACTGGTGACACTCCTGCTGATACTGCTGCCACTCCTGCTGATACTGCTGTCACTGCTGTTGATACTGGTGACACTCCTGCTGATACTGGTGACACTCCTGCTGATACTGGTGACACTGCTGTTGATACTGGTGACACTCCTGCTGATACTGGTGACGCTGTTGATACTGGTGACACTGCTGCTGATACTGGTGACACTGCTGTTGATACTGGTGACACTCCTGCTGATACTGCTGCCACTCCTGCTGATACTGCTGTCACTGCTGTTGATACTGGTGACACTCCTGCTGATACTGCTGCCACTCCTGCTGATACTGGTGACACTGCTGTTGATACTGGTGACACTCCTGCTGATACTGGTGACACTGTTGATACTGGTGACACTGCTGCTGATACTGGTGACACTGCTGTTGATACTGGTGACACTCCTGCTGATACTGGTGACACTCCTGCTGATACTGGTGACACTCCTGCTGATACTGGTGACACTGTTGATACTGCTGACACTGCTGCTGATACTGGTGACACTCCTGCTGATACTGGTGACACTGTTGATACTGGTGACACTCCTGCTGATACTGGTGACACTCCTGCTGATACTGGTGACACTGCTGCTGATACTGCTGACACTGTTGATACTGCTGACACTCCTGCTGATACTGGTGACACTGCTGTTGATACTGGTGACACTCCTGCTGATACTGGTGACACTGCTGATACTGGTGACACTCCTGCTGATACTGGTGACACTCCTGCTGATACTGGTGACACTGTTGATACTGATGCTGATACTGGTGACACTACTGACACTGCTGCTGATACTAGTGACACTGCTGACACCTGGTGCGGTCCGAATTGACGGACCGTCCGTAGCGCTGCTGGGACGTAACATTACTGGTAACGCTGGCTGCCATGTATGTCTGCAGTCTGCACCACCTTTCTTCTCTCCTGTTTGACAGGACGTGATGTGGGTTGACTTGCTCTGACCAAAAGTCGGCCAAGCAGACATGGCAATCGTACAGTCGAAGACTGGCCTGACCCGACCTGACCCCTCAGCTAATTTGACCTGACACTTCACAATCAGATCATGTCTGACCTGGCATGACCTGGCCCGACCTGATCCGACCCGACCTGACACGACCTGACCCGACCTGACCGACCTGACCGACCTGACCCGACCCGACCCGACCCGACCCGACCCGACCTGACCTGACCTGACCTGACCTGACCCGACCCGACCGACCGACCGACCTGACCCGACCTGACCTGACCCGACCTGACCTGACCTGACCCGACCCGACCCGACCCGACCCGACCCGACCCGACCCGACCCGACCCGACCCGACCTGACCTGACCTGACCCGATCTGACCTGACCTGACCTGACCCGACCTGCCCTGACCCGACCCGACCTGCCCTGACCCGACCCGACCTGACGCGACCTGACCCGACCCGACCCGACCCGACCCGACCCGACCCGACCCGACCCGACCCGACCTGACCCGACCTGACCTGACCTGACCTGACTTGACTTGACCTGACTTGACCTGACCTGACCTGACCCGACCTGACTTGACCTGACCCAACCTGACCTGACCTGTGACCGGCAGACCCGACCAAGGCGATCCGGACCGCCCTGTCTCTGAGCCCGGCGGAATTTGACGGCTACACGATCGGCGCCGAGTGTGAAGTGACGTTCTGTCTGCGCGAGCTGCGGGCAGTGCTGCTCTTCACCGAGCCGCTGGCGGCGCCGCTCGCCGTCAACTTCGACGGACCTGGACGGTGAGAGGGAGGGGAGAGAATGGCAGGCTGGCTGTGTGAGAGGGAGGGGAGATAATGGCAGGCTGGCTGTGTGAGAGGGAGGGGAGATAATGGCAGGCTGGCTGTGTGAGAGGGAGGGGAGAGGATGGCAGGCTGGCTGTGTGAGAGGGAGGGGCGGACCGGGCAGGCTAGATGTGCCTGTGGGCAAGGGCGGACCGATGGTTCCGAACGTTCAGAGGCGGGGAGAGGAGGGGATAAACAGGGAGGTTGGATATGTGTGCGCGTGTGCGTGTGCGTGTGCGTGTGCGTGTGCGTGTGCGTGTGCGTGTGCGTGTGCGTGTGCGTGTGCGTGTGCGTGTGCGTGTGTGTGTGTGTGTGTGTGTGTGTGTGCGTGTGCGTGTGCGTGTGCGTGTGCGTGTGCGTGTGCGTGTGCGTGTGCGTGTGTGTGTGTGTGTGTGTGTGTGTGTGTGTGTGTGTGTGTGAGAGGCGAGACGAGTCGAGATCGCTCTTCTATTCTGCGCCACTGGCCCCTTGCTCTTGTGTACGCGTTGATATAGCAAGTTTGCCGAGGTCAACAGAAATTCGTCTCCGACATTGATTTGTGTGCAGATTGAGTTGGGCGGTTTAGTTGGGATGAATGCTCAGGACACCTTCTGTTCCACGTGAATGCATGTATTGCTGTATGGGTCGGCGAGTCGGGGCGGGTATATGTACTAGTCGGACAGCTTCGGCGAGTCATTGACTGTGCCGACTGTGCTTCTGGCTGCTGTCTCCACACATGTGTCTGGCGTCTGCTCTCAGACTGGCTGGTGATGTTTTGGTCCGTTGCCTCAGGCCGATCGTGTTCTGTTCGTCCGTACCCTCGTCACTAGAGGCACACTTCGTGCTGGCCACGCTGGCGGAGCGGACGGAGTCGTCTCAGGCCGGGTCCCAGCCAGCGGCGGCGGCGGCGGCTCAGGTCGCCAATGCCACTGCTGATAGGGTAGGTTGTTCATTTATTATGTTGCTTATGCTCGTCTGCGGCGTACTATGTGAGTAACTCCTCACTCAATGGGGAGTCAGCTCTCAGAGCTTACCGTGTGGTAGACACTGACAGTATTACTCAATGCTGGGTGCGGGATACACGCCGAGGATAGTGCGACTAGTACAGGTAATTTGTCAGTGCTGGGTGATTGACCTACATGTAACACTTTGTAACATTTGTAGCATGAACTTGTAACACGCAACGTGCATAATAAATGTTGAAATATATTTGACGATTGGACGATGCGAGCGGGGGAAGTCTGTGACCAGCGGTGATCCCATGAATTGACTGTCTGTATGTATGTCTGTATGTCTGTCTGCCAGGATCGTCTGTCTGTCTGCCAGGATCGTCTGTCGGCCGGAGCGGCGCCACATAACGGCACCCTGAACGGCTCTGTACGGCCCAACAGCCGGTGTGGCGCGCCGACCTTCGACTCCCCGACCCCGGGGCTCAACCCGGGACCTCCAGGTCGGTTGGACGTTGAAATGTGGTGTCTGCATGTGACTAGTACGGCAATCAGCACTGACGTCGCCCCGAATGACACATGCGTTGCCGTACCTCGTAAACTTCGTAATCTGCTGAAACATAGTTACCATATGCGACACTGCATAGATATATATTCAACGCCAGTTAAACATGTTAAAAGCGGAAGCTTTCGAATACTACTGTGTTCTTCGTCAGCCTTACTGTGTTCTTCGTCAGCCTTCCTGTGTTCTTCGTCAGCCTTACTGTGTTCTTCGTCAGCCTTCCTGTGTTCTTCGTCAGCCTTACTGTTTTCTTCGTCAGCCTTACTGTTTTCTTCGTCAGCCTCACTGTTTTCTTCGTCAGCCGTACTGTGTTCTTCGTCAGCCGTACTGTGTTCTTCGTCAGCCTTACTGTTTTCTTCGTCAGCCTTACTGTTTTCTTCGTCAGCCTCACTGTTTTCTTCGTCAGCCGTACTGTGTTCTTCGTCAGCCGTACTGTGTTCTTCGTCAGCCTTACTGTTTTCTTCGTCAGCCTTACTGTTTTCTTAGTCAGCCTCACTGTTTTCTTCGTCAGCCGTACTGTGTTCTTCGTCAGCCTCACTGTTTTCTTCGTCAGCCTTACTGTTTTCTTCGTCAGCCTTACTGTTTTCTTCGTCAGCCTCACTGTTTTCTTCGTCAGCCGTACTGTGTTCTTCGTCAGCCTTACTGTGTTCTTCGTCAGCCTTACTGTTTTCTTCGTCAGCCTTACTGTTTTCTTCGTCAGCCTCACTGTTTTCTTCGTCAGCCGTACTGTGTTCTTCGTCAGCCTTACTGTGTTCTTCGTCAGCCTCACTGTTTTCTTCGTCAGCCTTACTGTTTTCTTCGTCAGCCTTCCTGTGTTCTTCGTCAGCCTTACTGTGTTCTTCGTCAGCCGTACTGTGTTCTTCGTCAGCCTTCCTGTGTTCTTCGTCAGCCTTCCTGTGTTCTTCGTCAGCCTTCCTGTGTTCTTCGTCAGCCTTACTGTTTTCTTCGTCAGCCTTACTGTTTTCTTCGTCAGCCTCACTGTTTTCTTCGTCAGCCGTACTGTGTTCTTCGTTAGCCTTACTGTTTTCTTCGTCAGCCTCACTGTTGTCTTCGTCAGCCGTACTGTGTTCTTCGTCAGCCGTACTGTGTTCTTCGTCAGCCTTACTGTGTTCTTCGTCAGCCTTACTGTGTTCTTCGTCAGCCTTCCTGTGTTCTTCGTTAGCCTTACTGTGTTCTTCGTCAGCCTTACTGTGTTCTTCGTCAGCCTTCCTGTGTTCTTCGTTAGCCTTACTGTGTTCTTCGTCAGCCTTACTGTGTTCTTCGTTAGCCTTACTGTGTTCTTCGTCAGCCTTACTGTGTTCTTCGTCAGCCTTACTGTGTTCTTCGTCAGCCTTCCTGTTTTCTTCGTCAGCCTTACTGTGTTCTTCGTCAGCCTCACTGTTTTCTTCGTCAGCCGTACTGTGTTCTTCGTCAGCCTTCCTGTTTTCTTCGTCAGCCGTACTGTGTTCTTCGTCAGCCTTCCTGTGTTCTTCGTTAGCCTGTGTTCTTCGTCAGCCTTCCTGTGTTCTTCGTTAGCCTTACTGTGTTCTTCGTCAGCCTTACTGTGTTCTTCGTCAGCCTTCCTGTGTTCTTCGTTAGCCTTACTGTGTTCTTCGTCAGCCGTACTGTGTTCTTCGTCAGCCTTACTGTGTTCTTCGTCAGCCTTACTGTGTTCTTCGTCAGCCTCACTGTTTTCTTCGTCAGCCTTCCTGTTTTCTTCGTCAGCCGTACTGTGTTCTTCGTCAGCCTTCCTGTTTTCTTCGTCAGCCGTACTGTTTTCTTCGTCAGCCTCACTGTTTTCTTCGTCAGCCTTACTGTGTTCTTCGTCAGCCTTACTGTGTTCTTCGTCAGCCGTACTGTGTTCTTCGTCAGCCTCACTGTGTTCTTCGTCAGCCTTACTGTGTTCTTCGTCAGCCTCACTGTTTTCTTCGTCAGCCGTACTGTGTTCTTCGTCAGCCGTACTGTGTTCTTCGTCAGCCGTACTGTGTTCTTCGTCAGCCTTACTGTGTTCTTCGTCAGCCTCACTGTTTTCTTCGTCAGCCGTACTGTGTTCTTCGTCAGCCTTCCTGTTTTCTTCGTCAGCCTTCCTGTGTTCTTCGTTAGCCTCACTGTGTTCTTCGTCAGCCGTACTGTGTTCTTCGTCAGCCTTACTGTGTTCTTCGTCAGCCGTACTGTGTTCTTCGTCAGCCGTACTGTGTTCTTCGTCAGCCTTACTGTGTTCTTCGTCAGCCGTACTGTGTTCTTCGTCAGCCTTCCTGTGTTCTTCGTCAGCCGTACTGTGTTCTTCGTCAGCCTTACTGTTTTCTTCGTCAGCCTTACTGTGTTCTTCGTCAGCCGTACTGTGTTCTTCGTCAGCCTTACTGTGTTCTTCGTCAGCCGTACTGTGTTCTTCGTCAGCCGTACTGTGTTCTTCGTCAGCCGTACTGTGTTCTTCGTCAGCCTTACTGTTTTCTTCGTCAGCCTTACTGTGTTCTTCGTCAGCCTGCCTGTGTTCTTCGTCAGCCGTACTGTTTTCTTCGTCAGCCTTACTGTTTTCTTCGTCAGCCTTACTGTTTTCTTCGTCAGCCTTACTGTTTTCTTCGTCAGCCTCACTGTGTTCTTCGTCAGCCTTCCTGTGTTCTTCGTCAGCCGTACTGTTTTCTTCGTCAGCCTTACTGTTTTCTTCGTCAGCCGTACTGTGTTCTTCGTCAGCCTTACTGTGTTCTTCGTCAGCCGTACTGTGTCCTTCGTCAGCCTTACTGTGTTCTTCGTCAGCCGTACTGTGTTCTTCGTCAGCCTTCCTGTGTTCTTCGTCAGCCGTACTGTGTTCTTCGTCAGCCTTACTGTTTTCTTCGTCAGCCTTACTGTGTTCTTCGTCAGCCTTCCTGTGTTCTTCGTCAGCCGTACTGTTTTCTTCGTCAGCCTTACTGTTTTCTTCGTCAGCCTTACTGTTTTCTTCGTCAGCCTTCCTGTGTTCTTCGTCAGCCTTCCTGTGTTCTTCGTCAGCCTTCCTGTGTTCTTCGTCAGCCGTACTGTGTTCTTCGTCAGCCGTACTGTGTTCTTCGTCAGCCTCACTGTGTTCTTCGTCAGCCTTCCTGTGTTCTTCGTCAGCCTCACTGTTTTCTTCGTTAGCCTGTGTTCTTCGTCAGCCTTCCTGTGTTCTTCGTCAGCCTTCATGTGTTCTTCGTCAGCCTCACTGTGTTCTTCGTCAGCCTTCCTGTGTTCTTCGTCAGCCTTCCTGTGTTCTTCGTCAGCCTTCCTGTGTTCTTCGTCAGCCTCACTGTGTTCTTCGTCAGCCTTCCTGTGTTCTTCGTCAGCCTTACTGTGTTCTTCGTCAGCCTTACTGTGTTCTTCGTCAGCCTTACTGTGTTCTTCGTCAGCCTCACTGTGTTCTTCGTCAGCCTTCCTGTGTTCTTCGTCAGCCTCACTGTTTTCTTCGTTAGCCTGTGTTCTTCGTCAGCCTTCCTGTGTTCTTCGTCAGCCGTACTGTGTTCTTCGTCAGCCTTCCTGTGTTCTTCGTCAGCCTCACTGTTTTCTTCGTTAGCCTGTGTTCTTCGTCAGCCTTACTGTGTTCTTCGTCAGCCGTACTGTGTTCTTCGTCAGCCTTCCTGTGTTCTTCGTCAGCCTCACTGTTTTCTTCGTTAGCCTGTGTTCTTCGTCAGCCTTCCTGTGTTCTTCGTCAGCCTTCCTGTGTTCTTCGTCAGCCGTACTGTGTTCTTCGTCAGCCTCACTGTGTTCTTCGTCAGCCTTCCTGTGTTCTTCGTCAGCCTCACTGTTTTCTTCGTTAGCCTGTGTTCTTCGTCAGCCTTACTGTGTTCTTCGTCAGCCTGTGTTCTTCATATGCGACAGGGAAATAATTTTGTTTTTTTGTATGTGTCCGTCCATTACCAGGGGCGTCGCCACGGATTTTTGAGTGTGTGTGTGTGGGGGGGGGGGGGGGGGGTGGGAGGGGGACGAAGTGCCAAAGGAACCATCAGTACCGTTCGCGACAATGTGAAGTAAAATAAGTCTTTACCTTATAATTTTTACGTAGGAACGCAATTTTTAGTTGTATCTACCAGCTTTATTGTTTTGTTATATTTAAAACTATAGCAGGTGATAGATGAAAAACAATCACTTCTTCGAAAATCTGCATGGTAGATTGTTCAAACGACTTTATTGAGTATATTCGATAGGCGCTGCCAGGCGATTCGCTCATCACTGTTTGGGATACATATCCTAGTTATTCGTGTTACATAGAAGGCTATTTCATACTAATTATAAGAAGTGGCAGCCACATGTCCGTCTTTCCGTTCGGATGTCATCCGATTGCTTAATAACTCCGCGCACCTTGCAGTCAAAACCGCGAAATTTGGCGTGTTAGTGGGGATGTAGGGTCGCACTATCGTAGGCAAATTGTACGTCGATCCATGATCATAATAGACTGCAATTCTAATTATTCTTAATTTGCCGTGAATATCAGAACTTATATGCGCCACCCGGCTGCCACTGGACTGGCTTTTTGCTTTCGGGAGACACTGCCTCGGTGGTCATAGGGGTTAGGGCCAGGGGTTTGATAGATATTTAGGTCGGTGGTGCGATACAAGGCAACGTCACTGGCGTGTTTTCCTATCTTCTTCATAAGCTCAGCGCATCTCACGGTTCTGCATGCTGGCCGACCCGGGGTGCCCGTAATTGTACCAGGAGGACGGATCGCCCCGGAACCGGTGACTACCGCTGGCTCGTTGTGCGGGATAGTCGTGTGTGGACGGATGGCCGAAACGGATGCGGATGAAGTAGCTCATGTACTAGAAGTAATGGATGAAGTAATCCGAAAACTACCTCGCTTTGCAAACTTTGAACGCATTTGGGCAGAACTTGAACGAAACGGCCTGCATATTTTATTTTATAAATTTAGTCCGAAGCTTTTGAATGGATAGATTTCCTAGGTCAGGACCCGGCATAAACAGTTTGATTACCGAGCGGAGCGAGATCTTCCGTCAACTAGGGGGACAAATCTACGTACGAGCGGCCCGACCGTAGCCATGGTTTTCAGAAGCTTATTTCTTTGCAGCTATTCGGTCGAAGTGACTGAAAACTGCACACAAAAACGTTCATGTCGTAAAACTATCCGCCGGTGTTTCCTTTCAGCAAGCACAAAGTGTGCCTAAGCAACAAAACGCCATGAACGCGTTAACGCCATAATATGCCCGTTTTTCTGCTACCGAAATTCCATTTAAATTCCTGTCAACTTTCCTCAAGAAAAGTAAAAAAATCGTCCTGATCCCTTCCATTCTTCCATTGCACTGATACTTTTTCCAAATGCTTTTATGAAATTGAAACTTGCAATATTGCCGAACAAAATATGGATTTATGTCTCCAAACCGGGGGGGGGGGGACAATCCCCCCAGTCTTACGACTGGGGGGGGGGGGGGTCCTACGGCGACGCCCTTGTTCATTACGGATATTTTCCAGTAAGGCGGATATTTTAGTTCATTACGGATATTTTAGTTGGCGATGAACGAGCGAGCGCGAAGAAAATGTATGGGGAATTTCAACTCGATCGAGCAAGTAGTTTCTGAGAAACAAAGAAGGGTGCACACGTGCAGAGGCTTTGACTTGTGGGAAAGTGGGGCATAAGAGGTCCCTAACCACACACCAAATTTGAACACAATCGGCTCTGCCGTTCCAGAGATATAGAATACGGGTGTGCACATGCGCACGTGCAAAGCCACCCCACCCTTGACTTGTGGAAAGGCGGCGGCTGAGAGGTCCCTAACCACGCACCAAATTCGTACACAATCGGCTCAGCCGTTCCTGAGATAGATAATAGGGATGTGCACGTGCGCACGTGCAGAGGCACCCACCCCTGAGTTGTGTGAAAGTGGCGGCTGAGGGGTCCCTAACCACACACCAAATTTGCACACAATCTGCCCAGTCGTTGCGGAGTTATTGCGAGAAAATACTTTTCAACACCCCTCACGCGGCACGCGTCACGCGCAGTAGTAGTCACCCACATGAGTCGGCACTGGTCTCAAACAGGGTAGGTTGGATGGGGCTGCTCAGCAAAGAAGTCCGCTTGTCAATCGGACGTGCGATTGCAGATATATAAGTTTCTCAAAAGCGTCGCCACGGGTCGGGTCGGGTCGGGTCGGGTCGGGTCGGGTCGGGTCGGGTCGGGTCGGGTCGGGTCGGGTCGGGTCGGGCCGGGCCGGGCCGGGCCGGGCCGGGCCGCTCATGTTCAGATGTTTCCCATACACCACGTAAGGACACGGCTAATCGACGACAACACAGATGTTCTAAATACGACATTTTCCGCCGTATCACCGTCTGGCTGGTGACCGTGAGGTGGCAATACAGTACGGAGCGTGTGACGGTGCGACAGTCTGTCCCACAGCCTGTACCAGCACACCTCTGGAGCCGGAGATCGAGCCGTGAGACCGTGACGTGGCAATACAGTACGGAGCGTGTGACGGTGCGACAGTCTGTCCCACAGCCTGTACCAGCACACCTCTGGAGCCGGAGCCGGAGCCAGGCCCTCCACCCGACAGCGAGGACGCTGTACCGGGCACCCCGCCGGCAAAACGGGCCAAGTTCACCTTCCAGCGCTGCTTCAACCAGACGATGGACCCGCTGCGCGTGCCCGGCCACGAGCGGGTGCTGGCCCCAGACTCAGATGAGGACTGACGGCGGCTGTGAGCTCCCGGGTGCAAACGGCTGTGATATATGATATTGATGCCAGTACAAACGACAATGCAGTGGGGCTCGTCATTGCCTGAAGTCGGATCATTGCGTTAGTCTGCCTCTATATGGTACAGAGATTTTCCGCCGTTCAGGTTAGATTCGATGCGACGAACGTTTTTTCGCGTTGCGCCTTTGTCCATTGACCGTGCTCCGTTCATCAAAGTTGCCGTATACTGTGTCGCGTATATTGTCTGTTGCCATACGTGATGTGCACACCACACGTAATAAACAACGTAAAGCGTAACGGTAACTGATTGCACCAACACTCCAGCCATCTGGGCCGTCATGGCGTGGAAATCCAATCACTCTCTCCTGCTGCCGTGTCGGTGCCGCCGCCAGCCGGGGCGACCTGTCCAGCGCCTGGAAATACAATCACTCTCTCCTGCTGCCGTGTCGACGCCGCCGCCAGCCGGGGCGACCTGTCCAGCGCCGTCGCCTGCAGTTATAATAGCAGCTTCGGCACGTGCCACACATACAGGGGTGGACGATGGCAGTAGCTGGCCACATACCCGGGGAAACGCGAGCTCATGACGGGGAAAACAACACATTCACACGCTGTATTTACAGAGAGGGCTCCTGAGCACCCCGTCCCAGTTTTAACATGAACCGGAATGTTTCGCCCATATATTGGGGCTGGTGTTGGAGCTGTCTTCACCTGACAACTGAGCGGCTGCGGGTCGGTACCGGTCACCAGTCACCAGTCGCCGATCACCGAGGCCGCTCTGCCAGCTTCTCTCCCGGCGCCATTCCACGATCTCGGCCTTCAGCTCGGTCGCCGGCTGCACCAGCTCCATGGTGAGCGGCTTGCGGTTGAACGGGTCTGACTGGTCACTCAGCAGGTGTCTGCCGGAACACGAACCACTGGTCACTGGACGGCAGTGTTTGGTGTTACACATACGACTGGTCACTGAGCAGGTGTCTACCGGAACACGAACCACTGGTCACTGGACGGCAGTGTTTGGTGTTACACATACGACTGGTCACTGAGCAGGTGTCTGACGGCACACAAGCGATTGGCACCTGGATGGTACACCAACATGCCGACGAACGGTGAGGCAAGGTAGCCGAACAACAGGGTCAACAGCTCAATATAGCCGAACAACAGGGTCAACAGCTCAATATAGCCGAACAACAGGGTTAACAGCTCAATATAGCCGAACAACGGTTAACAGCTCAATATAGCCGAACAACAGGGTTAACAGCTCAATATAGCCGAACAACAGGGTTAACAGCTCAATATAGCCGAACAACAGGGTCAACAGCTCAATATAGCCGAACAACAGGGTCAACAGCTCAATATAGCCGAACAACAGGGGTCAACAGCTCAATATAGCCGAACAACAGGGTTAACAGCTCAATATAGCCGAACAACAGGGTTAACAGCTCAATATAGCCGAACAACAGGGTCAACAGCTCAATATAGCCGAACAACAGGGTTAACAGCTCAATATAGCCGAACAACAGGGTCAACAGCTCAATATAGCCGAACAACAGGGTCAACAGCTCAATATAGCCGAACAACAGGGTCAACAGCTCAATATAGCCGAACAACAGGGTTAACAGCTCAATATAGCCGAACAACAGGGTCAACAGCTCAATATAGCCGAACAACAGGGTCAACAGCTCAATATAGCCGAACAACAGGGGTCAACATATTAACATAACTGAAAACAGTTCAACAGCTATGACGAACCATCAGGGGTCAGCAGCAGTCAGCAGTTCGATATAACGGCACAGCGGGGTCAAAAGTCCGATATGCAGCACTCAGCAGCGGCCAGACGCCAGCCATGTCGTGGAACCCGTGATCGGTGTCCGGACACCAGCCATGTCGTGGAACCCGTGATCGGTGTCCGGACACCAGCCATGTCGTGGAACCCGTGATCGGTGTCCGGACACCAGCCATGTCGTGGAACCCGTGATCGGTGTCCGGACACCAGCCATGTCGTGGAACCCGTGATCGGTGTCCGGACGCCAGCCATGCCGTGGAACCCGTGATCGGTGTCCGGACACCAGCCATGTCGTGGAACCCGTGATCGGTGTCCGGACGCCAGCCATGTCGTGGAACCCGTGATCGGTGTCCGGACACCAGCCATGTCGTGGAACCCGTGATCGGTGTCCGGACGCCAGCCATGTCGTGGAACCCGTGATCGGTGTCCGGACACCAGCCATGTCGTGGAACCCGTGATCGGTGTCCGGACACCAGCCATGTCGTGGAACCCGTGATCGGTGTCCGGACACCAGCCATGTCGTGGAACCCGTGATCGGTGTCCGGACGCCAGCCATGCCGTGGAACCCGTGATCGGTGTCCGGACGCCAGCCATGTCGTGGAACCCGTGATCGGTGTCCGGACACCATCCATGTCGTGGAACCCGTGATCGGTGTCCGGACACCAGCCATGTCGTGGAACCCGTGATCGGTGTCCGGACGCCAGCCATGTCGTGGAACCCGTGATCGGTGTCCGGACGCCAGCCATGTCGTGGAACCCGTGATCGGTGTCCGGACGTGCCTGTGACACGCGTCTGCCTCACCTGGCGATGGTGGACCTGTCGCAGATGATGCCGGAGGTGGGCAGCAGGACGGGGTCGATCATCAGACTGGACATGATCGGGTCCAGGTAGTGATCCGGAGCCTGAGCGGTCAGGTCACCCTCTGCCTTCTGAGCGGCGCCGGAGCCGGCCACCTGCGCCGCCACCGACTCCACGGCCGGGATCAGCTGGCCCTGACCGATCCGCGCTGAAACACACAGATACAACGGCCAGTCCGGGGTTAGTGATACGGCTATACACTATACAGGGCCGGACTTCACGGCCGGGAT
>JAXIVJ010013463.1:2500-35000 GCA_036785665.1 Chirona hameri | reverse complement strand
AAAATAAACTTTTTTCGTTGTCGGAAACTTATTTGTCGTTGTTTTACAACATACAACATTATGTACTGTTTTAATTATGTGGGCCCCCTTGGCTACGAGGGCCCCTCTGATCCCATTCCCCCCCCCCCCACCGGGCGAAATCCTCCCTACGGGAAACTGTTTAGCACTTGTACAAAAAGCTGACGAATTACTTGTGATTACCCTACATATGAGGTATATGCAGTTGTTGACTGTATCAACTCAGAAGGAACATTCATATTTCAATGCACGTTGCAATGTCCTATATCGGTCATTTTCAAATATTTACCTATATTTGTTGTGCGTGCATTCTATAAGATTCAAACATGCAAAATCCATTCAACCATTCAATTTAAGTATGTATTGGGCTACCATTGCAGCAGCACGCTGAACACTATATATAGCGTGTGAAATCAGCTGCCGGGTCAAAGCGAACACACGCAACTTGAAACTTCAGGAACTCATTGTGACGAGTCTAAAATTGATTACGTAA
The DNA here is from genome assembly GCA_036785665.1 of Chirona hameri. Taxonomy (NCBI): domain Eukaryota; kingdom Metazoa; phylum Arthropoda; class Thecostraca; order Balanomorpha; family Balanidae; genus Chirona; species Chirona hameri. Next base: position 34,489 of record JAXIVJ010013463.1, on the reverse strand, counting down.
AATGCTGTCCTCCTGCCGCTTAGAGAATTCACTGTCTGTCGCGGTGGCGCCAGCTCCCGCTGAGTTACCAGTCAGGGTTGGTAATCCCCCTCCGACCCGACACTTCCCCCGGCACCGGAGAGGCCCAGCGGAAACGGCTCCCGGCCAGCCGCGGATTTGCCCCCCTCGGTCCCGCCTGTTAATTAACCCATGGGACTTGGGAGCCTGGCGCCGTCCCAAGTCGTCAACGCACGGCCACATGCTGAGTTCAAAGGCTGCCGGCCGCCGATTGCCGTCTGTAGAGGCAGAGCGTCATTAGTGTACAGACTACAGACATCCCTGCACCACCTGACCCGATACCGTGCCATGACTAAAGCTTGCAACCAGGGGCCCGGGAACAGGGGGGGGGGGGCAGCGGTGGCGCTTTCCTCCCCAACTTCTGGATCGGGGGGGGGGGAGCGCCCCCTCCCCCAACTTTGGCGTGGCAGAAGTTTCCCTAAAAATGAGCTCTTACAATTGTCTTCATTGTTTAAAATTAAATATGCAATATGCAAGCCTCCTTATGTCATGTATGTAGGTACCTGTTGGAAAAGTCGCCGTAACTCTGGTAATATTAGTGATAGAGAGAAAATGTAAGCATGATTAGAATAAGAAATCATGCCAGTCTATGGTGCCGAAATTCCGTTTCAGTATCTTTTCTTGTTGCAAAACATCGTCCTGTCAAAGTTACCTAAAACAATCGCTGTCTATCAGTTATATTTTGTTCGGGAATTGATACATTGACACACCTTCATGCAAAACCACAACAAAATCAGACAATTCCTACTGGACCGCCCATTTCATGAAGACGCCGCCGTATGTTCCTGATCACCGACCTACATGCATCGGGAGTTATTTCTCCCACTGCTCTTCGGATGTTATTCTTGAGGTCTTCCCGCGTTATCGGTGCGGGATCATATATTTTGTGTTTAATCGTGCCCCACAGGAAACAAAAATTGTGTTTAATCGTGCTCCACAGGAGATAAAAAATATAATGCGCGGTGACCGTCCGGTGACCGTGCAGGCCACGGGTGGCCAGTATTCCCGGAGATTATTCCTGACCCGAACTTCGCCTTCAGGACCTCGAGAGTTCCACGGGTGGCCAGTATTCCCGGAGATTATTCCTGACCCGAACTTCGCCTTCAGGACCTCGAGGGTTCCACTGGCAGTATGAGCTGTTGCCCCGTCTTGCTGGAACCACATAAGTCCCTGTTCAGGAGCCTGGGCGACGAAAAAATCCTCCAGCATGGCGATTTGCGCTGCACTGTCCACTGTCCGGCGTCGACCATTTGCAGCCTCAAAGAAATATGGACCGATGATCCCTTTCTCGCCGCTCAATGCGACCCACATCGTGACGTGCGGGGAGTGAAGCTGTACTGCACGGGGAGTGAAGCTGGATCTGTACGTGCCCCGGTCCCGAACTGAGATGGGAAAACGACGCTTCCTGTCCCGCGGGCCCTCACTGTACAACGAGGTGCCAGACGACCTGAAACGGCTACCTGTCGCGCCCTTCCGGCGTGCACTGAAGCGGCATATGTTGCCGGCGCCATTTGGCACATAAGATGTTGACCGGACCTGTGCTTGCGCGATGAATGTTTTGTACTGTATGTATGCCACCTCTAACTCCCACTACCTATTTTTATCTGGTTACGATGGGCTCTAATAGCCACACGTTCATTGTGGATGGCTCAAATATACGTCTAAGTCTAAGTGAAGCGGAAGTTGTTGCCCAGTTTGTGGTCTGGTCACCAACCATGTTCTGTCATTCTGTCTGTTGAAGCGGCAGTCGATGTAGGCGTGAGTCTCATCACTAAACCAACCCCTGTCAAGCCAGTTTTCATGACGGGGATCTCTCCGCAGCGCCCACTTACTGATCACGCTGAACCAGAACAGTTGGTGCAGTTCTTGACAGGTCGGTATCTTATATGGCTTGAGAGTGAGTTCGTCGTGCATGATTCGTCGTGTGCTTCGGTCACTGATGCCAATCACAGCGCTGACCCCTCGAGCAGACTTCCGGCTGTTCCGACGGTTTATATCCACTACCCGCTCGATATTATCAGGGGTTCGCACCGTTCTTGGGCGCCCGGACCTGTCCTTGTTCTAGTTTCCAACCGATCTCGTACGCTGCCACTTATATTTTTTTATACATATTTGGGCTGTAATTTTCGCTCACTGATGTTGGAAATCCAGAATCACAGCGACTAAGTAACCGGCCCTAGCATGCGACTCGACCACAAAAAAAAATGTTTTCATCTTTTGTCAGCTATGGCATTCTGTTGATGTTACTCGTCGAGCGCGACGAACTATTAGTGCAATTAAACATGCATAATTACGAGCGAGCGCTTCGCACTCGCTCGTCTTTCCGTGGTATATGGGACAAATCTGAATATGAGCGGCCCGACCCGACCCGGCCCGTGGCGACGCTTTTTACAAGCTAATATCTCTGCAACCGCACGTCCGATTGACAAGCGGGCTTCTTTGCTGAGCAGCCCCATCCAATCTACCCTGTTTGAGACCGGTGCTGACTCATGTGAGTGACTACCACTGCACGTGGCGCGTGCCGTATGAGGGGTGTTGGAAGGTGTTTCCACGCAATAACTCCGCAGCGGCTGAGCCGATTGTGTTCAAATTTGGTGTGTGGTTAGGAACCCCTCAGCCGCCACTTTCCCACAAGTTATTGGCGGGGTGCCTCTGCACGTGCGCACGTGCGCACCCCTATTATATATCGCAGGAATGGCTGAGCCGATTGTGTTCAAATTTTGTACGTGGTTAGGGACATCTCAGCCGCCACTTTCCCACAAGTCAGGGATGGGGTGCTTCTGCACGTGCGCATCCTTTTTGTATCTCAGAAACTACTTGCCCGATGGAGTTGAAATTCACCATATATTTTCTTCGCGCTCGCTCGTTCATCGCCAACTTCGGCGTCTTACTGGTTTTAATCAATGCCAAATACAAAATCACAGGCACGTGCAGCCAGACTTAGCATTCGGTTGCAATGACAGGATCCTCCTTCGCATCGAAATCAATTTCCGTCGAAATGAAATTGGTAAATGGACATTTTTTTTTGCTTGTTTCCGGTTCGTTTCCATTGGCACCATTTCAATGATTGACGATAAAATGTATACAGATTTTTGTAGTATACATTTGTATTTCGATTGGTGTCATTTGTTTTGTCCTGCAACAATCAGAACGAAAGTTACGGCGAGCTTTCCAACAGGTACATTTTTTGCCGCACCCTGTATAAGTATATACATATATACCGAGAGGGAGAAAGATGAGACTTCTAAATTTGTCGCCCCCCCCCCCCCAACTTTAAAATCGTTCCCGGGTCCCTGCTTGCAACTGCCCCCCACTGGCCAGCAGCACCTGTTCAAAGCGGGCACATTACCCAACTTATTACCAGGTGTCTCGCCGCGGCGGGTCGGTCGGTCGTCTTATTACCAGGTGTCTCGCCGCGGCGGGTCGGAGCACGGGATGTCGGCGGTAGTCGAAGGTACGTGCCGGCTGCCCCTCCCATCCCCACTCTGGCCACTCGGAATTCTGTAGCACGCACTGCTCCCACTCCGCTTCCTGTCCCGCTTCCGGCCCGGAGCGGGGCGGGGAGGGCTGCAGCCACGCCCTGTAACGGCCCGCTGCCTGGCCGATGGCGTCACCACCTATTCCAGAGCATCTCCATGCTCAAAGTTGCACCATATTGCTGGCTGTGGCGCGCGTGTGGTGTGCCGGCGACCAGCAGACGGGTATTATTTCTGAGAATCGTTTCTCGCTAAGCCCAGTCCCCAAAACGGCCAGGGAAGTCAGTCTTTCTGACTTGGGAGCTGTCGACGAAGGCATCTGTTGTCGCGGCCTCTTCACGGTAGGCCTCAGCGTGCGTGCCTCAGCGACCTAAGATGTCCTAAGAAGATAAGGTGGCCTACGACCTAAGCTAAGACAAAGCTGTGCAAGTCACACTCGGGTAACATGGTGCCGTGGCCGGCCGGCCGCTGGGCTCTGCCGTGCCGCACCCGGCTCGCGGGGTCGCACAGGACTCCGTCGTGCTGGTGGGAAGCCCCGCTATGCCTCCGCGCTGACGGACAGCCGGTCTGACTCCGCCCACAGTCGGCGCTGGCGGGTGGGGCGGGGGCTGACAAAGCTTGTGAGCCCCGCTGGGCATCGGCGGTTGTTGAAACCCAAAGCGGAGCAGGGGTGGGACTAACACAGGGGTGGGAGCAGGGGTGGGACTGACACAGCTCGCAGCCGAGGCCAAGAAATGGGAAAATAAGGTGGCCGTAGCGACGCCACGTGGAGGCTGGAGCTGTCAGTGACCACCGGCTGGCTCATGAAGACTCGCTGTAGAGACCTGCTGGGCTCTTCTCCAGTCTTGCCGGGACAGAGTCTCATGCCGTCCGGGACAGAGTCTCGTGCCATCCGGGACAGAGTCTCGTGCCGTCCGGGACAGAGTCTCGTGCCATCCGGGACAGAGTCTCGTGCCGTCCGGGACAGAGTCTCGTGCCGTCCGGGACAGAGTCTCGTGCCGTCTGGGCCAGAGTCTCGTGCCGTCCGCCATCCGGGACAGAGTCTCGTGCCGTCCGCCATCCGGGACAGAGTCTCGTGCCGTCCGCCATCCGGGACAGAGTCTCGTGCCGTCCGGGACAGAGTCTCGTGCCGTCCGGGACAGAGTCTCGTGCCATCCAGGACAGAGTCTCGTGCCGTCCGGGACAGAGTCTCATGCCGTCCGGGACAGAGTCTCGTGCCGTCCGGGACAGAGTCTCGTGCCGTCCGCCATCCGGGACAGAGTCTCGTGCCGTCCGGGACAGAGTCTCGTGCCGTCCGGGACAGAGTCTCGTGCCGTCCGGGACAGAGTCTCCTGCCGTCCGGGACAGAGTCTCATGCCGTCCGGGACAGAGTCTCGTGCCATCCGGGACAGAGTCTCGTGCCGTCCGGGACAGAGTCTCGTGCCGTCCGGGACAGAGTCTCGTGCCGTCCGGGACAGAGTCTCGTGCCGTCCGCCATCCGGGACACAGTCTCGTGCCATCCGGGACAGAGTCTCGTGCCGTCCGGTACAGTCTCGTGCCGTCCGCCATCCGGGACACAGTCTCGTGCCATCCGGGACAGAGTCTCGTGCCGTCCAGGACAGAGTCTCATGCCGTCCGGGACAGAGTCTCATGCCGTCCGGGACAGAGTCTCGTGCCATCCGGGACAGAGTCTCGTGCCGTCCGGGACAGAGTCTCGTGCCATCCGGGACAGAGTATCGTGCCGTCCGGGACAGAGTCTCGTGCCGTCCGGGACAGAGTCTCGTGCCGTCCCGGACAGAGTCTCGTGGCATCCGGGACAGAGTCTCGTGCCGTCCGGGACAGAGTCTCGTGCCGTCCGCCATCCGGGACAGAGTATCGTGCCGTCCGGGACAGAGTCTCATGCCGTCCGGGACAGAATCTCGTGCCATCCGGGACAGAGTCTCGTGCCGTCCGGGACAGAGTCTCGTGCCGTCCGGGACATAGTCTCATGCCGTCCGGGACAGAGTCTCATGCCGTCCGGGACAGAGTCTCGTGCCATCCGGGACAGAGTCTCGTGCCGTCCGGGACAGAGTCTCGTGCCATCCGCCATCCGGGACAGGGTCTCGTGCCGTCCGGGACAGAGTCTCGTGCCGTCCGGGACAGAGTCTCGTGCCGTCCGGGACATAGTCTCATGCCGTCCGGGACAGAGTCTCATGCCGTCCGGGACAGAGTCTCGTGCCATCCGGGACAGAGTCTCGTGCCGTCCGGGACAGAGTCTCGTGCCATCCGCCATCCGGGACAGGGTCTCGTGCCGTCCGGGACAGAGTCTCGTGCCGTCCGGGACAGAGTCTCGTGCCGTCCGGGATAGAGTATCGTGCCGTCCGGGACAGAGTCTCGTGCCGTCCGGGACAGAGTCTCGTGCCGTCCGGGACAGAGTCTCGTGCCATCCGCCATCCGGGACAGAGTCTCGTGCCATCCGCCATCCGGGACAGTCTCGTACCATCCGCCATCCGGGACAGAGTATCGTGCCATCCGGGACAGAGTCTCGTGCCATCCAGGACAGAGTCTCGTGCCGTCTGGGACAGAGTCTCGTGCCATCCGGGACAGAGTCTCGTGCCGTCCGGGACGGCGTCTCGTGCCGTCCGGGACAGAGTCTCGTGCCGTCCGGGACAGAGTCTCGTGCCGTCCGCCATCCGGGACAGAGTCTCGTGTCATCCGGGACAGAGTCTCGTGCCATCCGGGACAGAGTCTCGTGCCATCCGGGACAGAGTCTCGTGCCGTCCGCCATCCGGAACAGAGTCTCGTACCATCCGCCATCCGGGACGGAGTCTCGTGCCATCCGGGACAGAGTCTCGTGCCATCCGGGACAGAGTCTCGTGCCGTCTGGGACAGAGTCTCGTGCCATCCGGGACAGAGTCTCGTGCCTTCCTTGACGGCGTCTCGTGCCGTCCGGGACAGAGTCTCGTGCCGTCCGCCATCCGGGACAGAGTCTCGTGCCGTCCGCCATCCGGGACAGAGTCTCGTGCCGTCCGGGACAGAGTATCGTGCCGTCCGGGACAGAGTCTCGTGCCGTCCGCCATCCGGGACAGAGTCTCGTGCCGTCCGGGACAGTCTCGTGCCGTCCGGGACAGTCTCGTGCCGTCCGGGACAGAGTCTCGTGCCATCCGGGACAGAGTCTCGTGCCATCCGGGACAGAGTCTCGTGCCATCCGGGACAGAGTCTCGTGCCGTCCGGGACAGAGTCTCATGCCGTCTGGGACAGAGTCTCGTGCCATCTGGGGCAGAGTCTCGTGCCATCTGGGACAGAGTCTCGTGCCGTCCGGGACAGAGCTCGTGGGCCGTCGCATTGTCTGCTCTGGCCGGTGGGAAGAGTGAACAGCTGTGCGGCGCCGCGGTATGGTGCCGGGTGGCCGGAGAGGGCCAGACGGCGGCCCGGCGCGGCACGCTGACCCGCATCCCAGCCACCTGTTCAGTCATTACTGTATGTGTCTGTGTGTTGTCCGACCAGAGTCACGGGAACTTTACGCAAGTTACGCTGCTGATGAGTACAGTAGCAAGCCAACAGGCGGTATCAGTGAAGCACGCCGGACAGCGCTGGACACCGGACACACCGCCGGAGAGCTCTGGACAGAGACAGACCAGACAGCGGCAGTAGAGTCTAGGCACAGCACCGGACAGCGCTGGATAGACAGACCAGACAGCGGCAGTGGAGTCCAGGCACAGCACCGGACAGCGCTGGATAGACAGGACAGACGGCGGCAGTGGAGTCCAGGCACAGCACCGGACAGCGCTGGATAGACAGGACAGGCGGCGGCAGTGGAGTCCAGGCACAGCACCGGACAGCGCTGGATAGACAGGACAGGCGGCGGCAGTGGAGTCCAGGTACAGCACCGGAGAGCTCTGGACAGAGACAGACCAGACAGCGGCAGTGGAGTCTAGGCACAGCACCGGACAGCGCTGGATAGACAGACCAGACAGCGGCAGTGGAGTCGAGGCACAGCACCGGACAGCGCTGGATAGACAGACCAGACAGCGGCAGTGGAGTCGAGGCACAGCACCGGACAGCGCTGGATAGACAGACCAGACAGCGGCAGTGGAGTCCAGGCACAGCACCGGACAGCGCTGGATAGACAGGACAGGCGGCGGCAGTGGAGTCCAGGTACAGCACCGGAGAGCTCTGGACAGAGACAGACCAGACAGCGGCAGTGGAGTCCAGGCACAGCACCGGACAGCGCTGGATAGACAGGACAGGCGGCGGCAGTGGAGTCCAGGCACAGCACCGGACAGCGCTGGATAGACAGGACAGGCGGCGGCAGTGGAGTCCAGGTACAGCACCGGAGAGCTCTGGACAGAGACAGACCAGACAGCGGCAGTGGAGTCCAGTCACAGCACCGGACAGCGCTGGATAGACAGGACAGGCGGCGGCAGTGGAGTCCAGTCACAGCACCGGACAGCGCTGGATAGACAGGACAGGCGGCGGCAGTGACCGGACATCAGACTAAATAAACTAATAATGACGTGGCAGGGAAAGCTTTACCACACCAGCAGCCACCGACATCCATCCCTCACTGCTCCAGACGTAAGCTGATGACGCAGCAGCCAGGGCAGATGGCTATGATACATGGGCGGCGAACTATTAATAACCCTCGGTTAGTCGGGCAGAACTGCCAGCCTCTGGTCAACCACGAATGAGACCGCTTCCAGCCTGTTGACGATCGGTTTAAACGGCTAGCTCATTCGTGAATGGGGATTTCTGTGGCATGGACACATGCGACGATATACGTCCAGCTCTCCGGTGTCGCTCAGCTCAGGAAGACAAGTTGCTGGTGTTCCTGGACGGGACATTCCGTCCAGAAAGATAACTATAACAGAAATAAACCATAACTGTCGTGCCGCTCGTGTCGCCACGGGGCCTTCCGGAGAGACAAACCGACTACTAGCTCCGCATCGTCAATTTCTGGTGAGAACCATATGTTCCTGGAGCGAGACGGTTTGATGGACAACCATTGTGAATGTCACCGTCCGGTGACCGTCTGGTGACTGTCTGGTGACTGTCCGGTGACCGTCTGGTGACCGTCCGGTGACCGTCCGGTGACCGTCCGGTGACCGTCTGGTGACCGTCTGGTGACCGTCCTGTGACCGTCCGGTGACCGTCTGGCGACCGTCTGGTGACAGTCTGATGACCGTCCGGTGACTGTCTGGTGACCGTCCGGTGACCGCCCAGCAGCCGGTGACCGATGAGCTATTGTCAGGTCACAGCGGTGTCATCAGTGCGTGACGGCGTGTCACAGCGGTGTCACGCGCTGACCGCTGGACGTCACGCAGGACGTGACGACACGTGACGTGACGCGTCACTGACCCAGAAGAGGGGTGGGGATCGTGTGTCGCCGACCCAGGGGAGGGGTAGACCGCGCGGTCACGTCGGCCGGGATCAGGGGTGGACCGCGCGGTCTCGTCGGCCGGGATCAGGGGTGGACCGCGCGGTCACGTCGGCCGGGAGCAGGGGTGGACCGCGCGGTCACGTCGGCCGGGATCCGGCCAGCTGAGGTGAGAGTCTGCGACGTCTGGGGCGGGTACATGGGGAGGGTATTGCCGTAACCAAGTATCTGCCAGGTGTCAGCTTCGTAACGTGAGCAGAGGAGAAAACGACATCGTGGTTAGAAACACGTCACTAAAACATTTGACGTCATCCGATAGAGCTGAAGCAGCTGCGGGGATATATAGGCCGTCACGAGGCAGATAACGGAATGACTTGCTCTGCTTAGCCGAATAGCTGATCATCAGGGACTGTCTTGTCCCCATCCGAAGAAGCCACAGCGCCGCAGCCCGACCCACTTCATACAACTATAAGGGATGACCATGGATCTCTAGGGATGGCAGCTCTGTCAGATCGCGCCGCGCGCGTCTCACCTCCGAAGGCGACATCTCGTAGCACTCGGCGATCCGCTGGTACAGCTCTTTGACGTTGCCGAAGCCGGAGATGATGCCGGTCGAACTACCGTTTGCCAGCTGGCAGTGGAACACCAGTTTGGGCTGCGGCGGAGTGTCGGGCCGCTCCGGCGGCAGCGAGGGAGCGTAAGGGACCGGGTGCTGCTGCCGTGGGCTGGCCCGCGGGGAGGCCGCCCGGCCGCCGGACCGGGGCGGCGGAGCGGAGGGTGGCTGACCGTTCACCGGACTCTCGCCGTCACGCCGCCGCGACTTGCTGAACAGCGGCATGGTGACACCTGTCACGTGACACACGGGTCACTCGCTCCACACGGGTCGCACACGCGCGCCGCTCGGGCTCGGGTATCAATCGGGTGACTCGGACAGCAGCGGCGTCTCTCGACTCGGACGCCGGGAGCCGCGCGTTATCTCCCGCCAGACCGAGCTGATAGCCACCAGGCACTGGGCAGTCAGCTGACTGCAGCCCCACCGTCAGCCGGCAACTGGGTCGGGGCGGCGGCGACCGCCGCGAGCAGCCGACCGTGACCGGCGGACGAGCGACGCGACGGGACGGCGGACGACGAGCGACGCGACGGGACGGTGCGCATCCAGCGGCAGAGGCGGAACTGGGGCGCCGCCGCCCTCTTCTCTCTGTCGAATCGCTGTAATTACCGCCCGGTCACGGACGGCGGAGCCGTGCAACACCTGTTATCGGAAATCGCAGCCCACTACCGTGCTGCCATCCAGCGGCAGGTAAGGAGGTGTAATGTCCTGCCGCCGCCACCAGGTCAGTGGATCAGAGGTCTGGGTCCAAGAGCAGTCTGGCGGAAAGGCAGCAACTTCTGATGTAAATGAACGGCAAAACAGGAACAAATGCAAGACAAAACAGAACACGAAAATAGGACACCGAAACAGGACAACAAAACAGCAAAACGCGTACTCTACCCAAGGAACTTTCACCAAGATCTCAAGACGTGTTGCCTCATATTTGATTAGGTCCTAGTAAGGAACCCAGATACCTTCTACCCTCCCGACTGCCGGTCCTCCATCCTGTCACGCCCGCGTTAACCCGGGTCTGGCGGTCGCTGGCCAACGGGCATGTAGTGGCTCCCGAGCCCCCCCCCCCCCCCCCCCCCTGGAGTGGTGGCCGCCTTCATGACTTGGGCCCTCCTCGCAGCTTCGCCCTGCGGAGCTGTAAGTCAGTGGACGGTTGCCCGGTCGATGTATCATTCTGACCAACTTTACCCTTTCTACTTCATCCCATGGCTGTGGGATGAATGGGAAGTCGGATCCAATCCCATCCAATGGTCCGAGCGGACCGAAGCGGCCTTATCCTAACCAAACCAAAGTAAGACAGGCGAAAGCTTCCGGCGATAGGGATCCGGGTTGGAAGTAATGCGGTGAGGTGCACGATGACATATATTCCGAATTACCTTGCAACACAGTTTTCAGCTCAGCTGCACCGATAGTTCACAAAATCGCTAGACACACCGACAATTTCAGAACAAGGCAGCAATACGGATATCCGATTCCAGCAGACAAGGAAACTTCACAATAAATACCAGCCAATCGAACGCTACAGCCAGGCTTAACGACTAAAACACAATGTAACATTCACCTTCCACCAATCTTCTGATTTGCCCATCCATATAAATATCGTTAGATGAGGAAAGCATCGTTCGACCCAATGCGGACACAGTAGGGCAGCAGTCTGGTGGCTGCAGCGAAGGCATACAACAAAGCCAGGCGGCGCATGCATAAATATCACAGACATGAGCAGAAAACCCCATCGGCCAGTTGCTTCCGATATTCATGCTAAGCCACGGAAACATTAGTCGATGACAATATCATACAACTAATGTTACATAATGATGCGGAAATCCACGTGTGTAATGTTGAAACAACCAAATACAAACCATAGCATGGCTTCCCTATCCGCACGTATAAACATGTTCCCTCAGACAGATACGAATCCGCCATTCTCGTGCCTCGAGCACAAGTCACCACCAGAACACATAGGAAGATGTCAATTAACATATATACTTGATGTCCTTATATGACAAATCCCCGAGATCGCCCATAAGCCGCAACTACGACTGCGTGGTTCCGAAGAGCGGTGTAAGCAGCTGCACGCAGCTGGGCGAACAAAACAAGCCACCGTAATAGGGCAGAGCGGTCCGGAGCGGTCCACTTGCCACTTGGGTAGGGCGGAGCGACCGGTGGCACCGGCTCTGAGGACTCGCAGTCAGACACATGTAAAGCGGTAGTCGGAGGACCAGCAGGCCGAGTTCGAACATCACCCGGGATAAACGCAGGCCAGGTAAGTCGACGTCAGACCACTACGAACCGTCTGCAGCTTCAGGATGAGGCTCATCTCCAGATCCGGTCTCGCTCGTCCCAACCGCCGCCTCCGCACCCTTCGCTTCTGCTGCCTCGGTCGGTCCCGCCTCCTCCCCCTCTCCCGCCTCAGCCTCAGCTGCTCCTGCCAGGTCCGGCGCCGAGTCCCCGGCGACCGCGGCCGTCTCCCCCGTCGCCTGCCCGTCCTGCTTGTCCTGCCTGCCCTCCCCGTCCTGTCCCTCCTGACCCGCGCCGCCGTCGGGCTCCTCTCTAGTCGGGCGAGCGCCTCCAGTCACCACCGACTCGTTCGGCTCATCGAAGAAGATGATCTCCTCCGGGTCGGGCGCCCGCGGCAGGAACTCCTCGCCGGGGAAGTGGGCCGTGAAAAGGTCACGCGCCTGTAGGGAGAAACCACAAGTTAACACACGGCTAAGTAACTCCCGGAGTATAGCTACAATTCGGTACAGGACAGTATCAGTCGCGGGCTAGCCGGCCCGCAACTCCTCTCACAAAAAGACGGCAATTACACCTTGCAACTGATATTATGAGGTAACGCAAACCAAAAAGTATGCCTCAAGTTTTTAGTAAATGCTGCCTATATTTTACTAACAAAATACAATTTGGAAATTTTACTGCTTGATTAGGCACACAACTTTTCAACCTAAATACAAAACCCGTAACAATTTAAGTCACAATCCACTGACCTCCTGGACGGCGGCATCGAAGCCGATGTCATCGTCTGGTCCGCTGCAGAACGCCACCGAGTGCGGCAGTCCGGCGTCGTTACTGCGGCGGCCGCCGGCCCTACGGCTGAAGTAGAGCGCGGAGAGCACCCCGAGTGGCGCCCCCGGGCCACCGTCACGGTCAGCTGCTCCGGAGGCGGCGGCCAGCTGCCGCAGCCGCGCCACGGCCGGCGACAGGTCCTCCTCCGCAGAGCCGCGCGACGCGCACGTCAGATGGATCACGACTGAGAGCGCCGATATAACGGGTTAGATCACTGGTGGATACGAGTATAACGGGTGAGATGAGTTGTGAACACGGGAATAGAGAGTCAGATGACTGGTGGACACGGGTATAAAGAGTCAAGATGACTGGCGAACACGGGAATACAGTCAGATGACTGGCGGACACGGGAATACAGAGTCAGATGACTGGCGGACACGGGAATAAAGAGTCAGATGACTGGCGAACACGGGAATAAAGAGTCAGATGACTGGCGAACACGGGAATACAGTCAGATGACTGGCGGACACGGGTATAAAGAGTCAGATGACTGGCGAACACGGGAATAAAGAGTCAGATGACTGGCGAACACGGGAATACAGTCAGATGACTGGCGAACACGGGAATACAGTCAGATGACTGGCGAACACGGGAATACAGTCAGATGACTGGCGGACACGGGAATAAAGAGTCAGATGACTGGCGAACACGGGAATAAAGAGTCAGATGACTGGCGAACACGGGAATAAAGAGTCAAGATGACTGGCGAACACGGGAATACAGTCAGATGACTGGCGGACACGGGAATACAGTCAGATGACTGGCGGACACGGGAATAAAGAGTCAGATGACTGGCGAACACGGGAATAAAGAGTCAGATGACTGGCGAACACGGGAATACAGTCAGATGACTGGCGGACACGGGTATAAAGAGTCAGATGACTGGCGAACACGGGAATAAAGAGTCAGATGACTGGCGAACACGGGAATAAAGAGTCAGATGACTGGCGAACACGGGAATACAGTCAGATGACTGGCGGACACGGGTATAAAGAGTCAGATGACTGGCGAACACGGGAATAAAGAGTCAGATGACTGGCGAACACGGGAATACAGTCAGATGACTGGCGAACACGGGAATACAGTCAGATGACTGGCGAACACGGGAATACAGAGTCAGATGACTGGCGGACACGGGAATAAAGAGTCAGATGACTGGCGAACACGGGAATAAAGAGTCAGACGACTGGCGAACACGGGAATAAAGAGTCAAGATGACTGGCGAACACGGGAATACAGTCAGATGACTGGCGGACACGGGAATACAGAGTCAGATGACTGGCGGACACGGGAATAAAGAGTCAGATGACTGGCGAACACGGGAATAAAGAGTCAGATGACTGGCGAACACGGGAATACAGTCAGATGACTGGCGGACACGGGTATAAAGAGTCAGATGACTGGCGAACACGGGAATAAAGAGTCAGATGACTGGCGAACACGGGAATAAAGAGTCAGATGACTGGCGAACACGGGAATAAAGAGTCAAGATGACTGGCGGACACGGGAATACAGTCAGATGACTGGCGGACACGGGAATACAGAGTCAGATGACTGGCGGACACGGGAATAAAGAGTCAGATGACTGGCGAACACGGGAATAAAGAGTCAGATGACTGGCGAACACGGGAATACAGTCAGATGACTGGCGGACACGGGTATAAAGAGTCAGATGACTGGCGAACACGGGAATAAAGAGTCAGCTGACTGGCGAACACGGGAATAAAGAGTCAGATGACTGGCGAACACGGGAATACAGTCAGATGACTGGCGGACACGGGTATAAAGAGTCAGATGACTGGCGAACACGGGAATAAAGAGTCAGATGACTGGCGAACACGGGAATACAGTCAGATGACTGGCGAACACGGGAATACAGTCAGATGACTGGCGAACACGGGAATACAGTCAGATGACTGGCGAACACGGGAATAAAGAGTCAGATGACTGGCGAACACGGGAATACAGTCAGATGACTGGCGGACACGGGAATACAGTCAGATGACTGGCGAACACGGGAATACAGTCAGATGACTGGCGAACACGGGAATACAGTCAGATGACTGGCGAACACGGGAATACAGAGTCAGATGACTGGCGAACACGGGAATACAGTCAGATGACTGGCGAACACGGGAATACAGAGTCAGATGACTGGCGGACACGGGAATAAAGAGTCAGATGACTGGCGAACACGGGAATAAAGAGTCAGATGACTGGCGAACACGGGAATACAGAGTCAGATGACTGGCGGACACGGGAATAAAGAGTCAGATGACTGGCGAACACGGGAATAAAGAGTCAGATGACTGGCGAACACGGGAATACAGTCAGATGACTGGCGAACACGGGAATACAGAGTCAGATGACTGGCGGACACGGGAATACAGTCAGATGACTGGCGAACACGGGAATACAGTCAGATGACTGGCGGACACGGGAATACAGTCAGATGAATGGCGGACACGGGAATACAGTCAGATGACTGGCGAACACGGGAATACAGTCAGATGACTGGCGGACACGGGAATACAGTCAGATGACTGGCGAACACGGGAATACAGTCAGATGACTGGCGGACACGGGAATACAGTCAGATGACTGGCGGACACGGTAATACAGTCAGATGACTGGCGGACACGGGAATACAGTCAGATGACTGGCGAACACGGGAATACAGTCAGATGACTGGCGGACACGGGAATACAGTCAGATGACTGGCGAACACGGGAATACAGTCAGATGACTGGCGAACACGGTAATACAGTCAGATGACTGGCGAACACGGGAATACAGTCAGATGACTGGCGAACACGGGAATACAGTCAGATGACTGGCGGACACGGGAATACAGAGTCAGATGACTGGCGAACACGGGAATAAAGAGTCAGATGACTGGCGAACACGGGAATAAAGAGTCAGATGACTGGCGAACACGGGAATACAGTCAGATGACTGGCGGACACGGGAATACAGTCAGATGACTGGCGAACACGGGAATACAGTCAGATGACTGGCGAACACGGGAATAGTCAGATGACTGGCGAACACGGGAATACAGCGTCAGATGACTGGCGAACACGGGTATGACGGGTCGCGACAGGTAGACAGGGTTATAACGTATCAGATTAGTGACGGATATGGGCACAATGGGTCAGATGACTAGTCATGGACAAGAGCATAACGAGGTAGTGACTGCGTGTTCCCTCCCTTCCCCAGCCCTCACTCACAGAGGCCGGCGGGGGCGGCGGAGGCGGCGGGGCCGGCCTGCAGTACGGTGACAGGGCCCAGGTGGTCCTCCGCAGCCGGCAGACGAATCAGCAGCACCTGGTCACCCGCTGCATCGTACAGCGGTCTGACAAACACAGTCACGGAGAGTCAGTCATCGGAGAAACCACAGCTCACAATCGAACATGGCGTGGCATGCCTCAATGTCAGAAGACACTGAGTCTACCCTCAGGATGCCGTGCACAACAAACAAAAACGCAACACGCTCGTTCACCAAGAGCAACACAGAGCTGCAGGAAACTCAACATGAAACTGGTCCTGGTAACCAGAAAACAAAACAGCACTACACGTACACACGCTATGCTAACTCGCCAACGATCGACCAGTAGCCGCCGTCCCCGTTCGCATGTCTCAGAAGCCGACATCCTCATTCCTCACCCGTCTGCTATGAGGACTGCACGGGAGACTCCGGCGCCGTCCTCCTCCGCGTCCTCCCGGTAGGCGTCCTCCAGGAGGAGCCGGCGGCAGGCGAGTCGGTGGCCGTCCGACACGACGCCCGTGAGGACACCGTCCCCGTCCAAGGTGAGCGCCTCCACACCGCGATTCAGGCAATACACACCGCCAAACACCGCACACATCCTGTGAATGAAGGCAGGCGCGATACTAACAGACTGACATACATACAACATACATACTACTCTGTGAGATAAGAAATTTGAAACGTAACCAATAAGTAGCCGGCCAGAGACAATATTGAAGACATATATCAAGCATTCGAGAAAACCATTATGACGAGGATTCCCAAGCTTGTGCCAAAACCAGTAAAAGAAACAATACAAATAAAACAGAACGTACCTACAGAAGCACTGTGGAATCTCTCCGCTGCCGTACATGGGCCACAGAAACGGCGTGTTGCCATAGCGACCGAGACTGCGCAGAAACTTCTGCGTGGAGCGCAGCGCCTCCAGCGTCGGCGTCTGTGGCGTTACCATGGCAATGGCGTGCGTCACGTGGTGCGTCAGGTTGTCCGTCAGGCGGCGCGCGCGCAGGAACTCACTGAACGGCTTCTCCTCGTAGCCTGAAGTCAGATAAAACAAGATGCTTATTTCAAGTTCTATGACAACCTCCTTGTCGTCTTTTGGGTAGCAACTCGCTGGAGATTCACAAACAAAACATTGCAATCCACTGCTAGTTGCCACAAACCAAATCTCTGCCACGAGGCCTGCGGCTCATCACACATCGGATGGGTACAATCCCTGACCAGTCGAGCTGACAATTCCTGACCAGTCGAGCTGACAATTCCTGGCCAGTCCAGCACCGCACATTCTCGCCATCACTCCAACTCACCCTTATACCCCTCCGGATGTTTTTCGAACTCGGCGCAGAAGCCAAGTAGCTTCATGAGCAGCCGTTTCTCCACGACGGAGACGTGCCGCGTAGTGAAGACGTCGGCGCGCGAGCTGGGCACCGGCTGCAGCTGGCCCTGCAGCGGGGTCAGCAGCTGGCCCACCGCGCGGAACTCGGCGTAACGCGCTATGTTGGACGAGATGAGCAGCTCCACCAGCGCCCCGCGGCTGTACAGCACCTGACGGCACACAGACGCCATGGTACAAAGGCCGATGGTGACACACTGTGAAGGGTATGATGATGACAGATATAAGACAGCAGTGTTTGGCCCGATGACATCGAGCAAAGCCGATATTTGAATAGCATGCTCAGTTTAGCTCGGCTTTAGCCTGGTTCCTACTGAACACCAATCAGATAATCGATCCAATGGGAAGCAGCCGTGATACCTCCAACGTACCTTCGGCGCCAGGTCGATGTTAAATCGGCGAGTGAGCTTCTTCATCCGGTTGATGGTCCATTCAGGGCTCTTCTTCGGGGCTGGTTCGGGCCCCGTAGGAGTTGACTCTGACGTCGACGGGGTAGCTGAGTCCGAAACGGACTCCGCAGCAGGCGTAAAAGACTCCGAGGGCGTCTCAGATGACTCTGCGGGCGTCTCAGATGACTTTGCGGGCGTCTCAGATGACTCGGTGGGCGTCTCGGAGGACTCGGCGGGCGTCTCGGATGACTCGGCGTGCGTCTCAGATGACTCGGCGGGCGTCTCGGAGGACTCGGCGGGCGTCTCGGAGGACTCGGCGGGCGTCTCGGAGGACTCGGCGGGCGTCTCGGAGGACTCGGCGGGCGTCTCGGAGGACTCGGTGGGCGTCTCGGAGGACTCGGCGGGCGTCTCGGAGGACTCGGCGGGCGTCTCGGAGGACTCGGCGGGCGTCTCGGAGGACTCGGCGGGCGTCTCGGATGACTCGGCGGGCGTCTCGGAGGACTCCGCGGGCGTCTCAGAGGACTCGGCGGGCGTCTCGGAGGACTCGGCGGGCGTCTCGGAGGACTCGGCGGGCGTCTCGGAGGACTCGGTAGCCTGACTCCTCTGCTCCTCAGGCTGGACCGCGGCAGTGGCGTCAGGAGTTGCCACACTGTTGTTTCCCGCCCGTGCCGGCCCTTGTGGAGTGTGTTCGGTGGCAGCCTCAGACTCTGCGGGAGTCGTGCCATCGCTGCTGCTGCTGCTGCCCGCCAGTCTTCGCAGGGGAGGCTCCTCAACGTTAGCATCTCCCTCTCTGGACACGAGATAAACAGTCGCTCAAATCAGACGCCAGTGATACAATGTTTGTGGAGGGGGCTCCTGAAACGCTGCATTACAGGGCAGGACGTTTCGGGTAGTGACGAGAGCAAACTCCTTGAAATCAATTGGTGTTCTATGGTTTGATTACAAGACTGTATATGATTGCATGATTACAACACTGTATAGTGCATATTAATAATATAGTTAAGAATGAATTATATGCATTCTTACAGTTAATGCCCACTTGTATCTCAGTGCCGAGTGAGTGCCGGCCACTTACTCGATGTACCAGTGCTGAACCACTCCGTGTACTAGCCGGCGCCGCCGCAGTGGCCTGGTGCTGGGCTCTGCATTGGCTGGCGGCGGCGGCGGCGGCAGGCACTCCTGGTCGTTTGCATGCTTCGCAGTCCATTCTAGCAGGCCAGTCAGGCCGAGCACTGCCCACTCGCCGCTGTATTGGGTGTTCCTGGCAGAGTGGACGGGACAGGCCCAGGCCCAGTGTCAGCAAATAGTAGTGAAACTAATATTAAACTACTGATAAAGCCTTTCACTGGACAGGTCAATGTATTGTTTAACATGCTTTAAAGAGCTGCAGCATTACACACAAAATTTAACTACTGTCTAAAACTACAGCTCCAGAAAATGTATGTGGGACATAGATACAGAAATACATATAAATACATGGCAGGTGGTGTAAATTGTGATAAATTGAATGGAGTCTACAACACATTCATAAATAACAGCAGAAATGCACACCAACTAACTTGTCAATATGAAGAACTGTTTTCCCTACACGGGCAGCAGCAGCAGCATAAATGGATTCCACCAGCCCTGAAAATGGGAGTATTGCATATGCTTAAATAATGGAATATGTTTGATAATAATACTTATTGAATCTCAATAGGACTTCTGCAGTACCAACAAACACAAAAATGTATCAAACAGAACATATCACCAAGGTATTACTTTCAGGACAACATTTAACTTGTAACAAGCTATTCACGAGCCATCAATAATATTGAGGAACTGTTCCTTTTTAATGCAGAGTGCAAGACAAAACAAAGTAGTCATTTAGTACACACAAATATTAATGCATGTATTGTTACATATCAACCATAAATACATAATACAAGCACATATGAAACAGATGCAAAACAAATTCACAACTGTGAAATTTAAGTGCTTTCAGACATCTAATCTATCCAACAATAAGACAGACACAAATGTATGACTGATATGACTTTGAATACTTCCACGTCCATAATTGTAATGGCATACCTGTTCCAACAACAATGGCATCATAATCTGTTGGTAAATCTTCCATGGCAGGACACTTTTATCTGAAAGAAGAATTTGTCCAACATAAAATGAACTCCAGGAAAAAATCAGCAGCTTCAGTTGCTTACCGAACACCAAGCAGTATCATGAATTATATGAACAAGTAGGGTAGGTAGGTAAACAACCATAATACCAGACAAGTCAAAACACTGTGTTGTATGATAGGTCTGATTGTTGTTAGTTGTATGAGGTGTGACTGATATGTGCTACATGAATGAATGATACCCTGTTGAAATGGACTAATGTCTGGAATCAAAGTATATATATCTATCTATTTCATGCCATTCAATTGGCAATGTAGACAATTCAGTAATAGTTCAGTAATTCACCTCCCCCAGTTAATGGTGTTCCTGAGGTCTCTAATAGAAGAAGAGTATTATTACAACAGACATAAAAGCGTACCAGTAATGCCAAAGCTATGACGTAACCAAAAACGATACATAATAAAACCTGACATAACCTTACACAACACTTTTTTTTACATAACATAACAGCAATTACGGTCACAGGGACCCATGTTTAGACCGCTCTGCTCACATTCACTCACTGCGCTGTGGAACCTAACAGGGAGACAGCCCACTGGACCCCCCTTCCCCCACCCCAGACCATCTCATACAGTCTTAGATAACCCACTTTTCAGTCTGTCATAATATTACTGTCAACTGACTACTCTTCTTCTATTAGACTTCAAGAACACCATAAACGCTTCTAAATTCTGCTGGACACCAGGAATTGCTTGATCGAGTGGTGGGGTCAGGGCCTGCGCAACAAGCTATGCTTAGTGCGGGGCTTGACCTCAGAAATCCATCCATTCAAAAACATTCAGACTAAATTTATAAAAGAAAAACAAAGAAGAAAACAAGACACTTGGCAATTTGTGCTCATTAGTGCAAGCCACCCATGGCACAGGACCAGTAGCATTAGGTACTACTCAGTGGCGGCGGATAAGGGGGGGTGAGGAGGCAGCTGCCCGCCCACTCAAGAAGTTGGGGGGGAGGGAAACATATGATTTTGCCCCCCCCATAAATTTGTAAGAGACTAGAAAATCCATACTCCAAGAAGTTGGTTTGATTTTTCCTTTTGACCGAAAACAAATGACACAGGGCCTTGATGTGCCCCCAGCCAGCCTGATGGGCTTTCTAAGGCCCACAGAAGGCCCTCAGTCGGCCTGAGGGGGACCCTCAGTAGGCCATGAGGGGCCCTCAGAAGGCCTGAGAATTCAACATTGGCCTGTCCGACGTTCTTTTTGCGACAATTTAGAGGCCCTGCAAAATATAGTGGCCTAAATCTGAGGAGATACCATTTCATGTTTTTTTTAGGGGGCCTTTGGCCGTGAGAGGGGGCCCTTTTGCCGAGGGGAGCCTCTGGGTTTCTTTGCCCACCACCCAAAAATACAATCTGCCGCCACTGGTACTACTCATAATGGTGTCTCAAAACCTAAGTAATACCGATATCAGTCACATTGGTATGGATTTTCTAGTCTGTTTATATAAGGTGACACAATCCATGGGTTTACGTCCTTGAAAAATACAAAAATATAGCTAACCTACTCCTACAGCCTCTTATGTCAACAATTTTCGCAGATGTCCTCAGCTAAAGAACGCACATATTTTGGTGTAAATTTTTTGCTTGAGGTATTCTGGGAAAATACTGCTATATTGATAGATACAATTATTATGTCGACTTTCATATACACCTTTAAATATTGTCTTAGGCTTCATAAAAATAAGTAAATGTTTAAAAATGCACACGCACACGCCCGTACATTGCCAGCGAACCAATATGGCGAACCCGTTGAAATGTAAACAAATGATTCTCCCCCGCCTCACGTCATCACAACCTGACCAATCACCGTCGAGCTTTCTCAAGACTGATTGGTCAATACTAGCTGATAGCCAAATATAGCTTATGAGCAGATCCGATAAACACGGCCAAGATGCTGGAAGCTGCTCGCGGTTGTCACACTTTTTACCAATAATGTTGAAGGAGCGGAGCTGCGGAGTACACCCCACTGATAAACCGCCTTGGGTCATGTGGGCTAGCACTATCAGCTGGAGTTGTTGCAGCAGTTGGCCGCCAGGGACCAATAGTGAGTCAGGGTGTTATGACGTCGCAACACTCGCAAGCAATTGGTACCACTACATATTTATTGATTGATTGATAAATAAATAATTATTGAGCGTTAAATATTTAGCTGGTACCATACCATTTGCTTGCGACGTCATAACACCCTGGCTCACTAGCGGCCAACTGCTGCATGAACTCCAGCTAATAGTGCTAACCGTCGTGTGATGCTAGCAAACTTATGTATATTTGTTCAGGTCAGAATGAATCGGGGGGGGGAGGGGCGCAAATTGTTTGGTAGCCGTGACATCACCATGGCAGTCCAATTCCGCTCCACAGTGTTAAGGCAATGCAAAGAGGCTTGGTAGTTACCCCCCTTTAATTTGTTATCTAAGAAATATGGATACAAGTATTTATGCTCAATGGGAAGCTCGTTTCTTCAATATTCCTGGAATAGCCTCCGATTTTACCTGAGACACTCCAATCGTTCACAATTATCGGTCGAGTGGAGGCATGTTCCGCCCACACGGTGCGCCGGAGCTGGGGGTCCGCTGTCAGGGGTTGTACACCGCCGCCACCGCGCCGGTCGCAAGTTGGTGAAAACCGCTGCGACGCCTTACCAGAGACTGTACCGCCGCTGGCTGGCCGGCCCGGCGGCGGCCTGGTGCTTCATAATTTCCGGCCGGAATGCAAACTCTATTACAGCTGACTAATTGTGATATATCTTTAACATGGTGTTTATAAACATTTTTCCAATAGAATTGTTCTACTAATGAACTTTAAATACTATTTTCATTCAAATACTTACAAAATTGTATTAAATATATTTCGTTTTCTATTCAGATATTTTCCAATGTGATTACCATATCCTAATATATAGTTGACATTCTAAAAGAAAATGAGAACTATTCCAAAAAGCATACCAGAAATAGTGTATATGGTAATATAAATAGTTTATTCTAGTTTGATCCAGGCGTGACATAGCCATGGCAGTCGCCAAACTTAAACCTACTCATTATATAAGTGCTCTGAGAATGAATAGCCGACAAACGATGTATTAAAATATTGCCTTCTATTAACGCGTGTCAAATTGGCTCACATTTGGCTTCAGATCGACACATGTATTTGCACTCACACACAACACCCGATAGCACATGATACAATGATGCAATGTTAGGGCCGCTGCCCACTCTACTGATTATACATATGAGCATACACAGTTTTTGAGCATACGCACAAAGTTTATTCTACGATCACCAGAAATGTCGTCCATATAAATCCACATCGCTACAGAGTTACACTGAGAGCTCCTCAATCCACAGCGCACATGTCACATCTACCCAGCCGACTAGAGCGCCCCCTACAGCTCCCGCCACCGACCGGAGCGCCACCTACGCCTCCTCCAGCTCCATCAGCACAGTCCCCGGGTGGAAGAAGACGACAGGCCTGCCGTGGGCGCCGGGCCGCAGCCCGGAGTGTGCCTACTCACATCGCTTATTTGGGGTTATTGACACTGGTCTATAGAACATACTTTTCTGAATTGACCCATGACTTCGTTTCTCCAGATTCGCCCTAGTTACTGAGATATTCTAAAGACTCCAGGAACTTGCTGGGAGAAAAAGTTATCGGGTAGACTCCAGAGGGCTTCCGCTACTAGAAGCACTGCAACTATCGATTAAACTGCTAGCATATTGTTAGCGCCGGCCAATATCAATTCAACAAAACAGCTCGTGCACGCTGACAGCAGCAGCCGAACAGAAACTGGACGGCCATCATGTCTTTCGATGATGGGCGTTTCGATGATGGCCGATGGCCATTTTTTAAAGAAGATATCAATTTAGAGCTACGCAACTTACACATAATAAAGTTGACAGTGGCAAAAACGTGCTGTGCAAAACTTGGCTTTCTATCTTGAATGATGTGACCGTAATTGTATTGTCTTATGTGCGCCCTTTTACATAACATCATCAGCGGACCTGCTGCTGCTACAGCGAGGCCACCGCCTGGGCGATGTTGTCCACCTCGATACAGATGTGGACTGTGGTGCATGCCGCCCGACGGGTTATTGTCCAGGAAGTTCGTGATGGGACTGTCGGACCCGAGCAGATATTTTGTTGTGATATTTGCAGATGTGATTACCATATCCTACTATATAGTTGAAATTATAGAACAAAATGAGAACTATTCCAAAAAGCTTACCAGAAATAGTTGATATGGTAATATATTTAGTTTATTCTAGTTTGAACCAGGCGTTACGTAGACATGGCAGTCACCAAACTTGAACCTACTCATTATATAAGTACTCTGATTTATAGCAGGTCAAACAGTGGACTATTCCTCTTTTCATGAAAATTGGCACACAAGTAGAACATGACCTCCCTATCACGCTCATAAAATATTAGAGTCACACATTCAAAATCTCATTAAATGTTGGACCTCAATGTCGTTGGACCTTAAACCTATGACCTGCTCTAAATCCTTTGATTTTAAATGTGCGACTCTTAAGATTTGATGAGCGTGATAAGGTGGTCATGTTTTACCAATGTGCCAATTTGGATGCAAATCGGAATAGTCCGCTGTTTGACTTTATACCTATCTGACCTGCTCTAAATCCTTTGGTTTTGAATGCGCGACTCTAATATTTTATGTGCGTAATAAGGAGGTTGTGCTCTACCGTTGTGCATATTTCCATGCAAATCCGAACAGTCCGCGAATGTGTTGCCGAATGTGAATGTGAGCCAATTTTCATGCAAATCCGAATAGTCCGCGCATGTGTTGCCGAATGTGAATGTGACCCAATTTCCATGCAAATCCGAATAGTGCGCTGTTTGACCTTAAACCTATGACCTGCCCTAAATCATTTGATTTTTAATGTGCGATTCTAAGATTTTATGAGCGTGATAAAGTCATGCTCTACCAGTGTTCCGGGGGTCCAAAGTTCATATGGCAGCACGGCGTACATTTTCCAACTAGGCCATAGGGTTCCATGTTAAAAAGCCATTGTACGGGCCCACGGCTTTTTTACCTGCAACCGATACGACAATAAAAAGTAGCTAGACATGAAGCGTGAACTTTTTTCTTTCGATTTCCGGGTTCAAAAGTGTACGCCGTGAGGTTCGTTTTCGAGCTATTAAGCATCTCGTGAACCCATGCAGATCGAGCGATGGCCAAGCGCGGGTTCGAATCCCGCTGCAGACAACAATTTTTAAATTCGTCGGAATGAGGAAACGACGTGAATAGTCAGACTGTGGCCTTTTTGAAATATTATATTATTGCTAATGCTCTCATGATATCAACTAAATAATTAATGTATTATATTTCATTAAGGCATTTATTATTTACTTATTATCATGTGAGAAGCCATTAGTAATGCAATAATATTAAATATAGGTATCGTACGTGATTAGGAATATCATATTTTAGGCAACATACTGTGGCAAAATATCCGATCTAGACATCAGTATTCTTGATTTGCATTATATATATATATATATATATATATATATATATATATATATATATATATCTATCTATCTATCTATCTATCTATCTATCTATCTATCTATCTATCTATCCATCCATCCATCCATCCATCCATCCATCCATCCATCCATCCATCCATCCATCATCCATCCATCCATCCATCCATCCATCCATCCATCCATCCATCCATCCATCCATCCATCCATCCATCCATCCATCCATCCATCCATCCATCCATCCATCCATCCATCCATCCATCCATCCATCCATCCATCCATCCATCCATCCATCCATCCATCCATCCATCCATCCATCCATCCATCCATCCATCCATCCATCCATCCATCCATCCATCCATCCATCCATCCATCCATCCATCCATCCATCCATCCATCCATCCATCCATCCATCCATCCATCCATCCATCCATCCATCCATCCATCCATCCATCCATCCATCCATCCATCCATCCATCCATCCATCCATCCATCCATCCATCCATCCATCCATCCATCCATCCATCCATCCATCCATCCATCCATCCATCCATCCATCCATCCATCCATCCATCCATCCATCCATCCATCCATCCATCCATCCATCCATCCATCCATCCATCCATCCATCCATCCATCCATCCATCCATCCATCCATCCATCCATCCATCCATCCATCCATCCATCCATCCATCCATCCATCCATCCATCCATCCATCCATCCATCCATCCATCCATCCATCCATCCATCCATCCATCCATCCATCCATCCATCCATCCATCCATCCATCCATCCATCCATCCATCCATCCATCCATCCATCCATCCATCCATCCATCCATCCATCCATCCATCCATCCATCCATCCATCCATCCATCCATCCATCCATCCATCCATCCATCCATCCATCCATCCATCCATCCATCCATCCATCCATCCATCCATCCATCCATCCATCCATCCATCCATCCATCCATCCATCCATCCATCCATCCATCCATCCATCCATCCATCCATCCATCCATCCATCCATCCATCCATCCATCCATCCATCCATCCATCCATCCATCCATCCATCCATCCATCCATCCATCCATCCATCCATCCATCCATCCATCCATCCATCCATCCATCCATCCATCCATCCATCCATCCATCCATCCATCCATCCATCCATCCATCCATCCATCCATCCATCCATCCATCCATCCATCCATCCATCCATCCATCCATCCATCCATCCATCCATCCATCCATCCATCCATCCATCCATCCATCCATCCATCCATCCATCCATCCATCCATCCATCCATCCATCCATCCATCCATCCATCCATCCATCCATCCATCCATCCATCCATCCATCCATCCATCCATCCATCCATCCATCCATCCATCCATCCATCCATCCATCCATCCATCCATCCATCCATCCATCCATCCATCCATCCATCCATCCATCCATCCATCCATCCATCCATCCATCCATCCATCCATCCATCCATCCATCCATCCATCCATCCATCCATCCATCCATCCATCCATCCATCCATCCATCCATCCATCCATCCATCCATCCATCCATCCATCCATCCATCCATCCATCCATCCATCCATCCATCCATCCATCCATCCATCCATCCATCCATCCATCCATCCATCCATCCATCCATCCATCCATCCATCCATCCATCCATCCATCCATCCATCCATCCATCCATCCATCCATCCATCCATCCATCCATCCATCCATCCATCCATCCATCCATCCATCCATCCATCCATCCATCCATCCATCCATCCATCCATCCATCCATCCATCCATCCATCCATCCATCCATCCATCCATCCATCCATCCATCCATCCATCCATCCATCCATCCATCCATCCATCCATCCATCCATCCATCCATCCATCCATCCATCCATCCATCCATCCATCCATCCATCCATCCATCCATCCATCCATCCATCCATCCATCCATCCATCCATCCATCCATCCATCCATCCATCCATCCATCCATCCATCCATCCATCCATCCATCCATCCATCCATCCATCCATCCATCCATCCATCCATCCATCCATCCATCCATCCATCCATCCATCCATCCATCCATCCATCCATCCATCCATCCATCCATCCATCCATCCATCCATCCATCCATCCATCCATCCATCCATCCATCCATCCATCCATCCATCCATCCATCCATCCATCCATCCATCCATCCATCCATCCATCCATCCATCCATCCATCCATCCATCCATCCATCCATCCATCCATCCATCCATCCATCCATCCATCCATCCATCCATCCATCCATCCATCCATCCATCCATCCATCCATCCATCCATCCATCCATCCATCCATCCATCCATCCATCCATCCATCCATCCATCCATCCATCCATCCATCCATCCATCCATCCATCCATCCATCCATCCATCCATCCATCCATCCATCCATCCATCCATCCATCCATCCATCCATCCATCCATCCATCCATCCATCCATCCATCCATCCATCCATCCATCCATCCATCCATCCATCCATCCATCCATCCATCCATCCATCCATCCATCCATCCATCCATCCATCCATCCATCCATCCATCCATCCATCCATCCATCCATCCATCCATCCATCCATCCATCCATCCATCCATCCATCCATCCATCCATCCATCCATCCATCCATCCATCCATCCATCCATCCATCCATCCATCCATCCATCCATCCATCCATCCATCCATCCATCCATCCATCCATCCATCCATCCATCCATCCATCCATCCATCCATCCATCCATCCATCCATCCATCCATCCATCCATCCATCCATCCATCCATCCATCCATCCATCCATCCATCCATCCATCCATCCATCCATCCATCCATCCATCCATCCATCCATCCATCCATCCATCCATCCATCCATCCATCCATCCATCCATCCATCCATCCATCCATCCATCCATCCATCCATCCATCCATCCATCCATCCATCCATCCATCCATCCATCCATCCATCCATCCATCCATCCATCCATCCATCCATCCATCCATCCATCCATCCATCCATCCATCCATCCATCCATCCATCCATCCATCCATCCATCCATCCATCCATCCATCCATCCATCCATCCATCCATCCATCCATCCATCCATCCATCCATCCATCCATCCATCCATCCATCCATCCATCCATCCATCCATCCATCCATCCATCCATCCATCCATCCATCCATCCATCCATCCATCCATCCATCCATCCATCCATCCATCCATCCATCCATCCATCCATCCATCCATCCATCCATCCATCCATCCATCCATCCATCCATCCATCCATCCATCCATCCATCCATCCATCCATCCATCCATCCATCCATCCATCCATCCATCCATCCATCCATCCATCCATCCATCCATCCATCCATCCATCCATCCATCCATCCATCCATCCATCCATCCATCCATCCATCCATCCATCCATCCATCCATCCATCCATCCATCCATCCATCCATCCATCCATCCATCCATCCATCCATCCATCCATCCATCCATCCATCCATCCATCCATCCATCCATCCATCCATCCATCCATCCATCCATCCATCCATCCATCCATCCATCCATCCATCCATCCATCCATCCATCCATCCATCCATCCATCCATCCATCCATCCATCCATCCATCCATCCATCCATCCATCCATCCATCCATCCATCCATCCATCCATCCATCCATCCATCCATCCATCCATCCATCCATCCATCCATCCATCCATCCATCCATCCATCCATCCATCCATCCATCCATCCATCCATCCATCCATCCATCCATCCATCCATCCATCCATCCATCCATCCATCCATCCATCCATCCATCCATCCATCCATCCATCCATCCATCCATCCATCCATCCATCCATCCATCCATCCATCCATCCATCCATCCATCCATCCATCCATCCATCCATCCATCCATCCATCCATCCATCCATCCATCCATCCATCCATCCATCCATCCATCCATCCATCCATCCATCCATCCATCCATCCATCCATCCATCCATCCATCCATCCATCCATCCATCCATCCATCCATCCATCCATCCATCCATCCATCCATCCATCCATCCATCCATCCATCCATCCATCCATCCATCCATCCATCCATCCATCCATCCATCCATCCATCCATCCATCCATCCATCCATCCATCCATCCATCCATCCATCCATCCATCCATCCATCCATCCATCCATCCATCCATCCATCCATCCATCCATCCATCCATCCATCCATCCATCCATCCATCCATCCATCCATCCATCCATCCATCCATCCATCCATCCATCCATCCATCCATCCATCCATCCATCCATCCATCCATCCATCCATCCATCCATCCATCCATCCATCCATCCATCCATCCATCCATCCATCCATCCATCCATCCATCCATCCATCCATCCATCCATCCATCCATCCATCCATCCATCCATCCATCCATCCATCCATCCATCCATCCATCCATCCATCCATCCATCCATCCATCCATCCATCCATCCATCCATCCATCCATCCATCCATCCATCCATCCATCCATCCATCCATCCATCCATCCATCCATCCATCCATCCATCCATCCATCCATCCATCCATCCATCCATCCATCCATCCATCCATCCATCCATCCATCCATCCATCCATCCATCCATCCATCCATCCATCCATCCATCCATCCATCCATCCATCCATCCATCCATCCATCCATCCATCCATCCATCCATCCATCCATCCATCCATCCATCCATCCATCCATCCATCCATCCATCCATCCATCCATCCATCCATCCATCCATCCATCCATCCATCCATCCATCCATCCATCCATCCATCCATCCATCCATCCATCCATCCATCCATCCATCCATCCATCCATCCATCCATCCATCCATCCATCCATCCATCCATCCATCCATCCATCCATCCATCCATCCATCCATCCATCCATCCATCCATCCATCCATCCATCCATCCATCCATCCATCCATCCATCCATCCATCCATCCATCCATCCATCCATCCATCCATCCATCCATCCATCCATCCATCCATCCATCCATCCATCCATCCATCCATCCATCCATCCATCCATCCATCCATCCATCCATCCATCCATCCATCCATCCATCCATCCATCCATCCATCCATCCATCCATCCATCCATCCATCCATCCATCCATCCATCCATCCATCATCCATCCATCCATCCATCCATCCATCCATCCATCCATCCATCCATCCATCCATCCATCCATCCATCCATCCATCCATCCATCCATCCATCCATCCATCCATCCATCCATCCATCCATCCATCCATCCATCCATCCATCCATCCATCCATCCATCCATCCATCCATCCATCCATCCATCCATCCATCCATCCATCCATCCATCCATCCATCCATCCATCCATCCATCCATCCATCCATCCATCCATCCATCCATCCATCCATCCATCCATCCATCCATCCATCCATCCATCCATCCATCCATCCATCCATCCATCCATCCATCCATCCATCCATCCATCCATCCATCCATCCATCCATCCATCCATCCATCCATCCATCCATCCATCCATCCATCCATCCATCCATCCATCCATCCATCCATCCATCCATCCATCCATCCATCCATCCATCCATCCATCCATCCATCCATCCATCCATCCATCCATCCATCCATCCATCCATCCATCCATCCATCCATCCATCCATCCATCCATCCATCCATCCATCCATCCATCCATCCATCCATCCATCCATCCATCCATCCATCCATCCATCCATCCATCCATCCATCCATCCATCCATCCATCCATCCATCCATCCATCCATCCATCCATCCATCCATCCATCCATCCATCCATCCATCCATCCATCCATCCATCCATCCATCCATCCATCCATCCATCCATCCATCCATCCATCCATCCATCCATCCATCCATCCATCCATCCATCCATCCATCCATCCATCCATCCATCCATCCATCCATCCATCCATCCATCCATCCATCCATCCATCCATCCATCCATCCATCCATCCATCCATCCATCCATCCATCCATCCATCCATCCATCCATCCATCCATCCATCCATCCATCCATCCATCCATCCATCCATCCATCCATCCATCCATCCATCCATCCATCCATCCATCCATCCATCCATCCATCCATCCATCCATCCATCCATCCATCCATCCATCCATCCATCCATCCATCCATCCATCCATCCATCCATCCATCCATCCATCCATCCATCCATCCATCCATCCATCCATCCATCCATCCATCCATCCATCCATCCATCCATCCATCCATCCATCCATCCATCCATCCATCCATCCATCCATCCATCCATCCATCCATCCATCCATCCATCCATCCATCCATCCATCCATCCATCCATCCATCCATCCATCCATCCATCCATCCATCCATCCATCCATCCATCCATCCATCCATCCATCCATCCATCCATCCATCCATCCATCCATCCATCCATCCATCCATCCATCCATCCATCCATCCATCCATCCATCCATCCATCCATCCATCCATCCATCCATCCATCCATCCATCCATCCATCCATCCATCCATCCATCCATCCATCCATCCATCCATCCATCCATCCA
>JAXIVJ010013462.1:0-37137 GCA_036785665.1 Chirona hameri | reverse complement strand
GAGTCATACAGGGGTCATACAGCCGACTCTCATCGTCTTTGTATGTGTTGACAGATCTGCCAGTCCGCGACCGCGACGACTGCCGGCTGGAGGCGGCGGCGGCGGCGGCTGGGACGCGGGCCACGGGACCGACGTGAGGGACACGGCCGTGCAGACCAGTCGCCTGACTCTGGCGCCGGCCAGCGACAGGCCCGCCTCCGCTGCCCGCACCCCCGCCCACGCCCCCGCCCCCGCCACCGCCACCGCCACCGTCCCCGCCCAGCCTGTCTTCAGACAGCCCGCTGAGCCGCCGCCACCGTGAGTGTCAAACCAGTCTGGGCTGGAGAGAAAGGAACGTAGATACTCTGAACGTCCCATGTATTTGGGTATGGCTTCTATTGTTACTGGAGATGGGAATACGGTGTGGTTTTACAACTGGTCTGTCGATTCATTCGTGCCATCAACAACTGCGTCCGTGTCTATTCTGAGTGTGTAAGTCGGTAAGTCTATGTGTTTGTCAGTATGTGCATGTGTGTGCATGTTCCAGTGTGTGTGTGTGTGTGTGTGTGTGTGTGTGTGTGTGTGTGTGTGTGTGTGTGTGTGTGTGTGTGTGTGTGTGTGTGTGTGTGTGTGTGTGTGTGTGTGTGTGTGTGTGTGTGTGTGTGTGTGTGTGTGTGTGTGTGTGTGTGTGTGTGTGTGTGTGTGTGTGTGTGTGTGTGTGTGTGTGTGTGTGTGTGTGTGTGTGTGTGTGTGTGTGTGTGTGTGTGTGTGTGTGTGTGTGTGTGTGTGTGTGTGTGTGTGTGTGTGTGTGTGTGTGTGTGTGTGTGTGTGTGTGTGTGTGTGTGTGTGTGTGTGTGTGTGTGTGTGTGTGTGTGTGTGTGTGTGTGTGTGTGTGTGTGTGTGTGTGTGTGTGTGTGTGTGTGTGTGTGTGTGTGTGTGTGTGTGTGTGTGTGTGTGTGTGTGTGTGTGTGTGTGTGTGTGTGTGTGTGTGTGTGTGTGTGTGTGTGTGTGTGTGTGTGTGTGTGTGTGTGTGTGTGTGTGTGTGTGTGTGTGTGTGTGTGTGTGTGTGTGTGTGTGTGTGTGTGTGTGTGTGTGTGTGTGTGTGTGTGTGTGTGTGTGTGTGTGTGTGTGTGTGTGTGTGTGTGTGTGTGTGTGTGTGTGTGTGTGTGTGTGTG
Organism: Chirona hameri; assembly: GCA_036785665.1. Taxonomy (NCBI): domain Eukaryota; kingdom Metazoa; phylum Arthropoda; class Thecostraca; order Balanomorpha; family Balanidae; genus Chirona; species Chirona hameri. Next base: position 35,983 of record JAXIVJ010013462.1, on the reverse strand, counting down.
TGTGTGTGTGTGTGTGTGTGTGTGTGTGTGTGTGTGTGTGTGTGTGTGTGTGTGTGTGTGTGTGTGTGTGTGTGTGTGTGTGTGTGTGTGTGTGTGTGTGTGTGTGTGTGTGTGTGTGTGTGTGTGTGTGTGTGTGTGTGTGTGTGTGTGTGTGTGTGTGTGTGTGTGTGTGTGTGTGTGTGTGTGTGTGTGTGTGTGTGTGTGTGTGTGTGTGTGTGTGTGTGTGTGTGTGTGTGTGTGTGTGTGTGTGTGTGTGTGTGTGTGTGTGTGTGTGTGTGTGTGTGTGTGTGTGTGTGTGTGTGTGTGTGTGTGTGTGTGTGTGTGTGTGTGTGTGTGTGTGTGTGTGTGTGTGTGTGTGTGTGTGTGTGTGTGTGTGTGTGTGTGTGTGTGTGTGTGTGTGTGTGTGTGTGTGTGTGTGTGTGTGTGTGTGTGTGTGTGTGTGTGTGTGTGTGTGTGTGTGTGTGTGTGTGTGTGTGTGTGTGTGTGTGTGTGTGTGTGTGTGTGTGTGCCTGTGCCTGTGCCTGTGCCTGTGCCTGTGCCTGTGCCTGTGTCACTGTGTGTCTGTGTCACTGTGTGTGCATCAGTGTGTGTCTGTGTCAGTGTGTGTCTGTGTCTGTGTGTGTCTGTATCAGTGTGTGTCTGTGTCAGTGTGTGTGTCTGTGTCTGTGTGTGTCTGTGTCAGTGTGTGTCTGTGTCAGTGTGTGAGTCTGTGTCAGTGTGTGTCTGTATCAGTGTGTGTCTGTATCAGTGTGTGTCTGTATGTGTGTCTGTGTCTGTGTGAGTCCGTGTCAGTGTGTCTGTATCAGTGTGTGTCTGTGTCAGTGTGTGAGTCCGTGTCAGTGTGTGTCTGTGTCAGTGTGTGTCTGTGTCAGTGTGTGTCTGTATCAGTGTGTGTCTGTGTCTGTGTGAGTCCGTGTCAGTGTGTCTGTATCAGTGTGTGTCTGTGTCAGTGTGTGAGTCCGTGTCAGTGTGTGTCTGTGTCAGTGTGTGAGTCTGTGTCAGTATGTGTCTGTATCAGTGTGTTTGTGAGTCTGTGTCAGTGTGTGTCTGTATCAGTATGTGTCTGTATCAGTGTGTGCCTGTGTCAGTGTGTGAGTCCGTGTCAGTGTGTGTCTGTATCAGTGTGTGTCTGTGTCGGTGTGTGAGTCTGTGTCAGTGTGTGTCTGTGTCAGTGTGTGAGTCTGTGCCAGTGTGTGTCTGTATCAGTGTGTGTCTGTGTCAGTGTGTGCCCGTGTCAGTGTGTGAGTCCGTGGCAGTGTGTGTCTGTGTCAGTGTGTGTCTGTATCAGTGTGTGTCTGTCAGTGTGTGAGTCCGTGTCAGTGTGTGTCTGTGTCAGTGTGTGTCTGTGTCAGTGTGTGTCTGTGTCAGTGTGTGAGTCTGTGTCAGTGTGTGTCTGTGTCAGTGTGTGAGTCTGTGTCAGTGTGTGTCTGTATCAGTATGTGTCTGTATCAGTGTGTGAGTCTGTGTCAGTGTGTGTCTGTGTCAGTGTGTGAGTCCGTGTCAGTGTGTGTCTGTGTCAGTGTGTGTCTGTCAGTGTGTGTCTGTGTCTGTGCGAGTCTGTGTCTGTGTGAGTCTGTGTCAGTGTGTGTCTGTATCAGTGTGTGTCTGTATCAGTGTGTGTCTGTGTCTGTGTGAGTCCGTGTCAGTGTGTCTGTATCAGTGTGTGTCTGTGTCAGTGTGTGAGTCCGTGTCAGTGTGTGTCTGTGTCAGTGTGTGAGTCCGTGTCAGTGTGTGTCTGTGTCAGTGTGTGTCTGTGTCAGTGTGTGTCTGTGTCTGTGTGAGTCCGTGTCAGTGTGAGTCCGTGTCAGTGTGTGTGTGTATCAGTGTGTGTGTATCAGTGTGTGAGTCTGTGTCTGGAAGTCCGTAACGTGTCTGTGTCAGTGTGTGAGTCCGTGTCAGTGTGTGTCTGTATCAGTGTGTGTCTGTGTCAGTGTGTGTCTGTGTCTGTGTGAGTCCGTGTCAGTGTGTCTGTATCAGTGTGTGAGTCTGTGTCTGTGTCTGTGTCTGTGTCAGTGTGTGTCTGTGTCAGTGTGTGTCTGTATCAGTGTGTGAGTCCGTGTCAGTGTGAGTCTGTGTATCAGTGTGTGAGTCTGTGTCTGGAAGTTCGTAACGTGTCTGTGTCAGTGTGTGAGTCCGTGTCAGTGTGTGTCTGTGTCAGTGTGTGTCTGTATCAGTGTGCGTCTGTGTCAGTGTGCGAGTCTGTGTCAGTGTGTGTCTGTGTCGGTGTGTGTCTGTATCAGTGTGTGAGTCTGTGTCTGGAAGTCCGTAACGTGTCTGTGTGTGTCTGTGTCAGTGTGTGTGTCTGTATCAGTGTGTGTCTGTGTCAGTGTGTGTCTGTGTCAGTGTGTGAGTCCGTGTCAGTGTGTGTCTGTGTCGGTGTGTGTCTGTATCAGTGTGTGAGTCTGTGTCTGGAAGTCCGTAACGTGTCTGTGTGTGTCTGTGTCAGTGTGTGTGTCTGTATCAGTGTGTGTCTGTGTCAGTGTGTGTCTGTGTCAGTGTGTGTCTGTGTCAGTGTGTGAGTCCGTGTCAGTGTGTGTCTGTGTCAGTGTGTGTCTGTATCAGTGTGTGTCTGTGTCAGTGTGTGAGTCCGTGTCAGTGTGTGTCTGTGTCAGTGTGCGTCTGTGTCAGTGTGTGTCTGTGTCAGTGTGTGAGTACGTGTCAGTGTGTGTCTGTATCAGTGTGTGTCTGTGTCAGTGTGTGTCTGTGTCAGTGTGTGTCTGTGTCAGTGTGCGTCTGTGTCAGTGTGCGAGTCTGTGTCGGTGTGTGTCTGTGTCAGTGTGTGTCTGTGTCAGTGTGTGAGTCCGTGTCAGTGTGTGTCTGTATCAGTGTGTGTCTGTGTCAGTGTGTGTCTGTGTCAGTGTGTGTCTGTGTCAGTGTGTGTGTGTGTCTGTGTCTGGAAGTTCGTAACATGTCTGTGTCAGTGTGTGTCTGTATCAGTGTGTGAGTCTGTGTCAGTGTGTGTCTGTGTCAGTGTGTGTCTGTGTCAGTATGTGTCTGTGTCTGTGTGCGTCTGTGTCAGTGTGTGAGTCCGTGTCAGTGTGCGAGTCTGTGTCAGTGTGTGTCTGTGTCAGTGTGTGTCTGTGTCAGTGTGTGTCTGTGTCAGTGTGTGTCTGTATCAGTGTGTGAGTCTGTGTCTGGAAGTCCGTAACGTGTCTGTGTCAGTGTGTGAGTCCGTGTCTGTGTCTGTGTCTGTGTCTGTGTCAGTCTGTGTCTGTGTCAGTGTGTGTGTCTGTGTCTGGAAGTCCGTAACGTGTCTGTATCAGTGTGTGTCTGTATCAGTGTGTGAGTCTGTGTCAGTGTGTGTCTGTGTCAGTGTGTGTCTGTGTCAGTGTGCGTCTGTATCAGTGTGTGTGTGTGTGTGTGTGTCAGTGTGTGAGTCTGTGTCAGTGTGTGTCTGTCAGTGTGTGTCTGTGTCAGTGTGTGTCTGTATCAGTGTGTGTCTGTATCAGTGTGTGTGTGTGTGTGTGTGTATCAGTGTGTGAGTCTGTGTGTGGAAGTTCGTAACGTGTCTGTGTCAGTGTGTGAGTCCGTGTCAGTGTGTGTCTGTGTCAGTGTGTGTCTGTATCAGTGTGTGAGTCTGTGTCTGGAAGTCCGTAACGTGTCTGTGTCTGTGTGTGTCTGTATCAGTGTGTGAGTCTGTGTCAGTGTGTGAGTCTGTGTCAGTGTGTGAGTCTGTGTCAGTGTGTGTGTCTGTGTCTGTGTGTGTCTGTGTCAGTGTGCGTCTGTGTCAGTGTGTGTCTGTATCAGTGTGTGAGTCTGTGTCTGGAAGTCCGTAACGTGTCTGTGTCTGTGTGTGTCTGTATCAGTGTGCGAGTCTGTGTCAGTGTGTGTCTGTGTCAGGGTGCGTCTGTATCAGTGTGTGTGTCTGTGTCAGGGTGCGTCTGTATCAGTGTGTGTGTGTGTGTGTGTGTGTGTGTGTGTGTGTGTGTGTGTGTGTGTGTGTGTGTGTGTGTGTGTGTGTGTGTGTGTGTGTGTGTGTGTGTGTGTGTGTGTGTGTGTGTGTGTGTGTGTGTGTGTGTGTGTGTGTGTGTGTGTGTGTGTGTGTGTGTGTGTGTGTGTGTGTGTGTGTGTGTGTGTGTGTGTGTGTGTGTGTGTGTGTGTGTGTGTGTGTGTGTGTGTGTGTGTGTGTGTGTGTGTGTGTGTGTGTGTGTGTGTGTGTGTGTGTGTGTGTGTGTGTGTGTGTGTGTGTGTGTGTGTGTGTGTGTGTGTGTGTGTGTGTGTGTGTGTGTGTGTGTGTGTGTGTGTGTGTGTGTGTGTGTGTGTGTGTGTGTGTGTGTGTGTGTGTGTGTGTGTGTGTGTGTGTGTGTGTGTGTGTGTGTGTGTGTGTGTGTGTGTGTGTGTGTGTGTGTGTGTGTGTGTGTGTGTGTGTGTGTGTGTGTGTGTGTGTGTGTGTGTGTGTGTGTGTGTGTGTGTGTGTGTGTGTGTGTGTGTGTGTGTGTGTGTGTGTGTGTGTGTGTGTGTGTGTGTGTGTGTGTGTGTGTGTGTGTGTGTGTGTGTGTGTGTGTGTGTGTGTGTGTGTGTGTGTGTGTGTGTGTGTGTGTGTGTGTGTGTGTGTGTGTGTGTGTGTGTGTGTGTGTGTGTGTGTGTGTGTGTGTGTGTGTGTGTGTGTGTGTGTGTGTGTGTGTGTGTGTGTGTGTGTGTGTGTGTGTGTCAGTGTGTGTGTCAGTGTGTGTGTCAGTGTGTGTGTCAGTGTGTGTGTCAGTGTGTGTGTCAGTGTGTGTGTCAGTGTGTGTGTCAGTGTGTGTGTCAGTGTGTGTGTCAGTGTGTGTGTCAGTGTGTGTGTCAGTGTGTGTGTCAGTGTGTGTGTCAGTGTGTGTGTCAGTGTGTGTGTCAGTGTGTGTGTCAGTGTGTGTGTCAGTGTGTGTGTCAGTGTGTGTGTCAGTGTGTGTGTCAGTGTGTGTGTCAGTGTGTGTGTCAGTGTGTGTGTCAGTGTGTGTGTCAGTGTGTGTGTCAGTGTGTGTGTCAGTGTGTGTGTCAGTGTGTGTGTCAGTGTGTGTGTCAGTGTGTGTGTCAGTGTGTGTGTCAGTGTGTGTGTCAGTGTGTGTGTCAGTGTGTGTGTCAGTGTGTGTGTCAGTGTGTGTGTCAGTGTGTGTGTCAGTGTGTGTGTCAGTGTGTGTGTCAGTGTGTGTGTCAGTGTGTGTGTCAGTGTGTGTGTCAGTGTGTGTGTCAGTGTGTGTGTCAGTGTGTGTGTCAGTGTGTGTGTCAGTGTGTGTGTCAGTGTGTGTGTCAGTGTGTGTGTCAGTGTGTGTGTCAGTGTGTGTGTCAGTGTGTGTGTCAGTGTGTGTGTCAGTGTGTGTGTCAGTGTGTGTGTCAGTGTGTGTGTCAGTGTGTGTGCCAGTGTGTGTGCCAGTGTGTGTGCCAGTGTGTGTGCCAGTGTGTGTGCCAGTGTGTGTGCCAGTGTGTGTGCCAGTGTGTGTGTCAGTGTGTGTGTCAGTGTGTGTGTCAGTGTGTGTGTCAGTGTGTGTGTCAGTGTGTGTGTCAGTGTGTGTGTGTCAGTGTGTGTGTGTCAGTGTGTGTGTGTCAGTGTGTGTGTGTCAGTGTGTGTGTGTCAGTGTGTGTGTGTCAGTGTGTGTGTGTCAGTGTGTGTGTGTCAGTGTGTGTGTGTCAGTGTGTGTGTGTGTCAGTGTGTGTGTGTCAGTGTGTGTGTGTCAGTGTGTGTGTGTCAGTGTGTGTGTGTCAGTGTGTGTGTGTCAGTGTGTGTGTGTCAGTGTGTGTGTGTCAGTGTGTGTGTGTCAGTGTGTGTGTGTCAGTGTGTGTGTGTCAGTGTGTGTGTGTCAGTGTGTGTGTGTCAGTGTGTGTGTGTCAGTGTGTGTGTGTCAGTGTGTGTGTGTCAGTGTGTGTGTGTCAGTGTGTGTGTGTCAGTGTGTGTGTGTCAGTGTGTGTGTGTCAGTGTGTGTGTGTCAGTGTGTGTGTGTCAGTGTGTGTGTGTCAGTGTGTGTGTGTCAGTGTGTGTGTGTCAGTGTGTGTGTGTCAGTGTGTGTGTGTCAGTGTGTGTGTGTCAGTGTGTGTGTGTCAGTGTGTGTGTGTCAGTGTGTGTGTGTCAGTGTGTGTGTGTCAGTGTGTGTGTGTCAGTGTGTGTGTGTCAGTGTGTGTGTGTCAGTGTGTGTGTGTCAGTGTGTGTGTGTCAGTGTGTGTGTGTCAGTGTGTGTGTGTCAGTGTGTGTGTGTCAGTGTGTGTGTGTCAGTGTGTGTGTGTCAGTGTGTGTGTGTCAGTGTGTGTGTGTCAGTGTGTGTGTGTCAGTGTGTGTGTGTCAGTGTGTGTGTGTCAGTGTGTGTGTGTGTCAGTGTGTGTGTGTCAGTGTGTGTGTGTCAGTGTGTGTGTGTCAGTGTGTGTGTGTCAGTGTGTGTGTGTCAGTGTGTGTGTGTCAGTGTGTGTGTGTCAGTGTGTGTGTGTCAGTGTGTGTGTGTCAGTGTGTGTGTGTCAGTGTGTGTGTGTCAGTGTGTGTGTGTCAGTGTGTGTGTGTCAGTGTGTGTGTGTCAGTGTGTGTGTGTCAGTGTGTGTGTGTCAGTGTGTGTGTGTCAGTGTGTGTGTGTCAGTGTGTGTGTGTGTCAGTGTGTGTGTGTCAGTGTGTGTGTGTCAGTGTGTGTGTGTCAGTGTGTGTGTCAGTGTGTGTGTCAGTGTCAGTGTGTGTGTGAGTCTGTGTGTGGAAGTTCGTAACGTGTCTGTCTGTGTGTCTCGGTGTCAGGAAGTCGCAGCGGGCGGCGCCGGCTCTGCATAGTAACAAGGCGCTGCTGCTGTGGGCGGGCGTTTGTAACGTGTCTGTGTCTGTGTGTCTCGTGTCAGGAAGTCGCAGCGGGCGGCGCCGGCTCTGCATAGTAACAAGGCGCTGCTGCTGTGGGCGGGCGTTCGTTGCGGTCGTCCGGTGGCCCGCTCCCTCACGCTGAGGAACAGCTCTGGGACAGACACGCTAGCGCTGCGCTTGGCCATCGTTACCGGACCGCAGTTCACGGTCAGTTCAATGAACGGATCATATTGCTCATGAAATGCATCGTGACTAGTCTCTTGTTCACGAACAAATCGGTAAATTGGGCATCATTTACCGTTAGAACTCAGTGGTTTGGCAACAGTCCTGGTCCATGGTCTCACAGACAGTGAAGTATAGTTAGCAGTTAACTGTTAGCTTTATTTCACGAACTACTTAAAAGTGTCATGTCATTTGCGAACGGCAGGGCCCGGATCGGTTATTGGGCGGTGTAAGACTGGTGTTTGGGACATGTTTGGTATTTCCAGGTTGGATGATTCGCCGTCGCTCGTTAATGTTTTGATTGCGACCACATTTTAACTGGTATGCGTCGTTTTCGTTTCATTTTTCACGGCTTTGCTGTATCACTGTCTTGTGCTGACACATCTGAGTGAATACATCATATTTCCGAGTGTTGACCGTCAAATAACCTCTGGTCAAGTGCGGCGCCCTAAAGCACACAACCATGTCGAAGTGTGCCGCCGATGTGTGTTGTCTGTAACATCAATGTCTGCTGACTCGTCTCCCTGCGTACGGTGTCCTAGGATTGGGAATTTTGGGTGTAAAGCGACACACTACAAGGAATAATATTCCACTCCTTTTTCCCAATTTGAAGGGTTATTTTCTACTCTTTTTCACTTTTGTGATTATTTTTCCCTCCTTTATTTTAATATGTGAAAAGCCAGGAAATGGATCAAGTTTCGTGTGATAGCAAGACGTATATACAAATTCTTAAGAGAAAAAAAACTCCTTTTGAGGTCGAATTTTCCACTCTTTTTTGCTGATTTTCAATCTGAATTTTCCACTTTGCACCCTGGCTCTAAAGCAATCCTAGGACACTGCTGCGTATGTGTGCCGGTGTGTGTGCCGGTGTGTGTGTGCCGGTGTGTGTGCCGGTGTGTGTGCTGGTGTGTGTGCCGGTGGGTGTGCCCGTGTATGTGTGTGCGTGTGTGTGTGTGTGTGTGTTTGTAACCCCAATACCAGCTGACACTTGTGCGTGTGTGCGGTGCGGCAGTTCCGTATGTTTGACGAGGAGTGTGGCGGCGCCGGCGCGGCCGGTGGGAGCACCGCGGAGCTCCGCCTGCCGCCCCGGTCCGAGCGCGAGCTGACCATCGTCTACCAGCCGACGAGGGTCGAGGCCATCGGCGCGCTGCTGGTCATCAAGCCGGTGATGCGGCCCCGCGGCGGAGTCACCAGCAAGTTCACCGTGAGTACTGCCACAGCCGCGATGGAAGGGTGGCTCTGCCGCGCCGTTGTAGCACGCCACGCTGCCATGCCCAATGATGTACGGAAGCGACAGCCAAATGGATATTAGGAGGCTGTGTGTTGTAAAATATCCACGATTTAGTCCATTTGTAATTTGTTTTAAAGGAAAATAATGACCTTTTTTCCACAGAAATGGAGTGATTTCTTTAAATCGACAGACGATACCAAAATATATTGTAAATTGATCACATTTTGCATATAAACAATCCTACCGAAATATTTGTAGAGTTAAAGTTGATAAAACGATCCACGCTTATAACGGTCGGTACTCACAAATAATTGGTAACGAATTTCGGTGTTCACCAAAATACGGTATTGCTTTTTGACGAAATGGTGTGGAAAATATGCCTTCCACTCTGTTTATCGTGATTAGGTGCCCTACTGCCCTAAAAATCAACAAACATTGAATAGAAAGGCAACCAAATTAGCAGTTAACTTATGCATCCAACGACGGCCTAGTTAGTGGTTGCGACCCCCAATTTGTGAAAATTGGTTCATATATTTTCAACATTATGAGTTTTGTTTTGTTTTGTCTCTGGCTGAATATAACACTAGGCTTAAGCTTATCATTAAAAAGAAACATTAAACAAAAAATCATGAAACAGTGCAAAAATAGCAATGCAATCGGAAGTTCACTTATGTACCCAACGGCGACCTATTTAGTGTCGGCGATTTGTTTCATTGACCAATCAGGGACGTTGTGTGGCGCGGGGGGAGGGGGAGGGGGAGGGGGAGAATATATAGGAAAGTCATGCAGCACATGTTTTATGGATAGTGTTACGCGTAGAATTCGATAGTGATAGTCATTTTACCACCTGACTTCATTTACGTGAAGTTGGTGTCAAGTTCAGGTCAAATTCAGGTCACTGAAGGTTAAAAATTTGAAATGAATACATCGAAATGAAAAGAGCATGTTTCTATATCAGTTTTATCTAACAAATACAGTGCTGGCATTTATTTGTCTCTATCTTGTCAATAAAGGCCAAAAAACGCAATTTCAAAATATGACGTCATGATTTACCCATACTTTATATGCCATGTTAGTAAAAAAAGATGATATCATTTTGAAATTTGGTATGGTAGTTGCCCATATTTCGTTATCTGACATAAATTCCGTTTTTTTTGTTGTGTGTAATATCTTTGAAAAATGTGATTTTGTGGGCATTATTATTTTTTTTTTAATTTTTGGGGTCAAAAACCAAAATTTTCGAAATTTGGAGATAGCTGGTTTGTAGCCCTTTCAATGTTCTACCTTTTAACTGTTTTCGATTGCATTTTGCTTCAAATGTGGCATTTGTACGGCCTGGCAAAGTATAGCTGATTTTTGTGTAAAAATCGTGTTTAGTGACGTCACTAAATTCACTATATCTCGACAAATTTCTGAAGAAATTGTTTATTTTTGCACAAAAGGTGTACAAATGATGCACGGAAAGGTACTGAAAGTTTGGCGTCGATATCTGCATTAGTTGTTGAGATATTCCTAATATTCCTGAGGGGGCGGGGGGCGGCTAAAAAGCCCCCCCCCCGTGACTCGCGGGTTAAGTCAGCGCCTGCTGCAATACTTGCGTCAGCGGTTTGCATTGATGTCCATTGTCGTCTTAGATGCCTGGATTGCATTGGATAGATCAGGCGAATGCCAGGATACTACCGTATTGGCAGTGATTCTCCAAGGTAGGGATGACTTTGATTTATTCGTCACCTGAAATGATGGTCAAACTATTGTATCTCGTTCGCCTTCACCCTCTCCCACTCGTCAGGCCCTGGATTCCACCTCGGCCGCTGGCTATTTACAGACTGGGCTTGGCACGCCACATGTTCTTTTCTGAACGACACCTTCCTTCTTGCACTGTGCCAAATCACGCAGTTTCCACCGCTTGACTCTGCCTTGTGTCTGCCCAGTCCCGGCAGTCTGTCTGTAGACGCCAGCGCTATGTATTAATCTCGCATAGCACATCATATATCATCATATCATCATATCATATACATCATATATCATCATATATCATCATATCACCATATCATCATATCATATCATATCATCATATATCATCATATCATCATATCATCATATCATCATATCATCATATCATCATATCATCATATATCATCATATCATCATATCATCATATATCATCATATCATCATATATCATCATATCATCATATCATAGCATAGCATTCATAGCATAGCTCTGCGCAATATGACCTCCGCCTTCGTCGCGCCCTTAATCCCTGCAACATCATCACCATCGCCTTCATCATGATCACCATCGCCACGGCCGCCGCTGTGCGCCTCTCGGCAGATCCCTCTGATGTTGTGCGCCTCTCTGCAGATCCCTCTGATGCTGTGCGCCTCTCGGCAGATCCCTCTGATGCTGTGCTCCTCTCGGCAGATCCCTCTGATGCTGTGCGCCTCTCGGCAGATCCCTCTGATGCTGTGCGCCTCTCGGCAGATCCCTCTGATGCTGTGCGCCTCTCGGCAGATCCCTCTGATGCTGTGCGCCTCTCGGCAGATCCCTCTGATGCTGTGCGCCTCTCGGCAGATCCCTCTGATGCTGTGCGCCTCTCGGCAGATCCCTCTGATGCTGTGCTCCTCTCGGCAGATCCCTCTGATGCTGTGCGCCTCTCGGTAGATCCCTCTGATGCTGTGCGCCTCTCGGCAGATCCCTCTGATGCTGTGCGCCTCTCGGCAGATCCCTCTGATGCTGTGCGCCTCTCGGCAGATCCCTCTGATGCTGTGCGCCTCTCGGTAGATCCCTCTGATGCTGTGCGCCTCTCGGCAGATCCCTCTGATGCTGTGCGCCTCTCGGCAGATCCCTCTGATGCTGTGCGCCTCTCGGTAGATCCCTCTGATGCTGTGCGCCTCTCGGCAGATCCCTCTGATGCTGTGCGCCTCTCGGCAGATCCCTCTGATGCTGTGCGCCTCTCGGCAGATCCCTCTGATGCTGTGCGCCTCTCGGTAGATCCCTCTGATGCTGTGCGCCTCTCGGCAGATCCCTCTGATGCTGTGCGCCTCTCGGCAGATCCCTCTGATGCTGTGCGCCTCTCGGCAGATCCCTCTGATGCTGTGCGCCTCTCGGTAGATCCCTCTGATGCTGTGCGCCTCTCGGCAGATCCCTCTGATGCTGTGCGCCTCTCGGCAGATCCCTCTGATGCTGTGCTCCTCTCGGCAGATCCCTCTGATGCTGTGCGCCTCTCGGCAGATCCCTCTGATGCTGTGCGCCTCTCGGCAGATCCCTCTGATGCTGTGCGCCTCTCGGCAGATCCCTCTGATGCTGTGCGCCTCTCGGCAGATCCCTCTGATGCTGTGCGCCTCTCGGCAGATCCCTCTGATCGCCTACAGTGGCACCTCGGAAGTCCAGCTGAGCGTCTCGGCGGCCGAGAACGGCCTGCGGCTGGGCGAGGTACAGGTCGGAACCACTGTCCACGCGGGCCTGACCGTCACCAATGCCGGTGACAGACGCGCTTTTCTGAACATCCTGGCCTACAGAGGTGAGACGGGCGGCAGCTGAATGGTAGCGGTGGCTACACGCACTGTTTGACGGCGGTCTCGGTGGCATGGTGGGTGTGTTGATTCTTAGAATGCTTGAGTTGAACAAAATGTTGATGAATGGATTGGCAACCAGCCCATTGTCGTTAAACATATAAGTTAGATATGGTGAACTATCCAGTTATGGCATGAACAGGACCAACGGGGCTTAACCCGCGCACTGCAAGGGGGGGGGGGGTGATTTCTGCTCCCCTCAGGTTTTTCGCGGATAGCGAAAAACGGCGGCGCGCAGCGCCGCCGGGTTCTGACACACCTGTTAGGACATCAATTGCGCACACTTTGAGAACAAAATAACCTCGGGTCATCGCAGGTCAGGTCACCAGACCAGAGGCCTGTTCACGGGGTCTGCGGCCGCCGCGGCTCCCGCGGCCAGGAGGCGGAGCTTAATTTGAACAACTTTGAACACTTGCGGCCGCTGATGGCGTCCGATAAATGGCGCGTCTAGCGTTCGCAACGAATAGGCAATTTCATGAAAACCCTCAATGTTTTTCAAAACCATTCAACTACATGAATATCTAAGAGTCACTACGAGTTGTCATTTTTGGTCAAACAACCGCCAGTGAGCTGTGATATCAACACAACAGTGCGCAACTTTTGTCAGACGCGCGCCATTTATGTCGAAGTTCTTTTGCGGCTGCTCCCGAGCAACCGCAGGAGCCGCAGAACGGAGAGTCTCTCCTCCCGGATCTGCTCTTTAGTGATTGGCTGACGATTAAGCCCCGCCCTTTTGACCGCGGGAGCCGCGGCGGCCGCAGACCCTGTGAACAGACCCCAGGTCAAGTGATCCCACCTCCAAAAATGTTTGCAGTTGTGCCAAAGCCAGAGTTTTTCACCGATCAGTTTGAAACTTACAGGATGTCATGAGGGCATCAGTACGTACAATTCGTTAATCGCGGAATTTTGATATCGGTGACCTAAGGTCAGGTCAATTTCGTAACTTCCCCATAATAACCCGCGCACTGCAGGGGAGGGGGGGGGGGGGTTGATTTCCGCCCCAGACATCAATGTGTTTGTCTCGTCGAGACACGTCTTCCCATATGAAACATGCCCTACTTGGGTCACCACTTGACCTTGACCTGAGGTCAAATTGTTAAGTTGATTTAACAATGAGGTTACCATGTATATCATTCGAAGCGCCTTTACAAGATAAACACAATGGCGTAAACAGTTTTCCGTTATTTTTATTAAGTAAAAACTTAATAGCAAAAACGATTTAGCAAAACAAAACGGCATTTTTCTCCCTTTTTGACCTCTGGAGCCTCAAATATTGACCTGAGATCAAATCTGAGGACACCTTACCGATTGCAAATTTCACTGGCTGACGTTTGCTTTTTCCGTTTGTTTCTAACTAGCATAGTTTCCGAGATCTATGGGAATTTCTGGAGCGATGTCCTAAAACAGGACAAAATAGGAACATTTGACCTTTGATGACCTCTGGTGACCTCAATTTTGACCTGACCTAAAACAGTACTGAAATACTTTGGATAGAACTTGTATCAAGCTATCAAATGACGTTTTCCGCTTGTCGCTACGTAGCGTACTTTTTGAGATGTCAGGGAGGGGATCAACCCCCCCCCCCCCTTGCAGTTCGTGTTCGGCGCAAAGCCCCTGCAGTGCGCGGGTTAATAGTTCCTGACACCCTGATATGCAAGCACGCCGAGTACACCAAATGTGTCACCTCCTGTCAGCAGGGTTCCGCGGGGCGCGGACCTGCTCAGCTCAGAGATGTCTGATAGTCACGAATATCTGCTGAATGAGGTCTGGTTGGCTTGCCGCTCACTCTCCGCGCCCTGTATGTTTCGCCATCAGACGCAGAGTGTCGCCATCCTGTGACATCTCCCGAGTTCAGCGCGCGGCCGGCCAAGCTCTGCCTGGCGGCCGGCGAGGCGCGACAGGTGGCGCTAGTGCTGCGTGTGCCGGTCGGGAGTCCGCTGCCGGCCTCCCTCCGCCTGCTGAGCGGGGACGACCTGCTGAGGCAGGCCTTCAGCCAGTGAGTGACGGCGCCTGGAGAGGGGACGGGGCGGGGGAGCGGCACGCCTGCTGAGGCAGGCCTTCAGCCAGTGAGTGACGGCGCCTGGAGAGGGGACGGGGCGGGGAAGCGGCACGAGCTGCTCCGCCCCGGGACTATGGGTTGGCATTGTGTGAACAGCTATACGTACCAATAGCCAGTTTGCAGAGCTACCGCAGAGTGATAGAAGCTGCTATATTATCAAGAGGGACAGTCAGACAGGGGCAGGATGTGGCGGCGGAAGGGCTTCAATGGATGCTGCGGTTTCAGCGCAGGTACGATGAGCTTTGATGGTGTTGGTGGTGTTCGTCATGTGCCGCTGCGTTGTCTTCTCATTTTGCCTTGTGTTGTCTTTGTGAGTTAGTTACACTACCAACGAACGTATGTTACACTACCAGCTGTGACACGGCAGCGCCAGAGCTACACTACACTACACTACCAGCTCTGGCGCTACCGTGTCTCAGAGCTGGTAGTGTAATGTCGATGATGTACCTGTCAGATGTGTAGATGTTCGATGTGGGCAGTTTGCCTTCGGCCGTCTCTCACGTCTGCGCTGTCTGTGGCGTCGGTCAGTCATTACGGCTCCCTTCGTACTGTCTGCAGACTGCCGCGGGATCGGCCCTTCTCCTCTCGGATCCCCTCCCCCGGCCTGATGGCGGTCGACTTCGGCGGACCTTTCGAGGGCGAGCAGGAGCCGGACCCGGCCGAGTTAGCCACGCTGCGAAAACTGCCCAGTCTGGCAGACACGTTCTACAGCTGCCTGCGACAGACGCGGCTACCGGTTAAAGGTGAGAGCGGGGTGAAGCGAGGAGCGAGATCGGCGGTCCAGCTCCCGGGGTCAGGCCGGGCCCTGTACGCTGGCATCAGACACTTAGGATGTTAGGATGTTATTAGTGCGTTTATCGCGCTGATCGTTCACTCCTGTGCTGGCCGTGCACGCCGTGTATTTTGACCTGACCTGACCTGACCTGACTACCATGCCACCGTTTCAACCACACTCAGTACTCAGTGGCCGCTGATAGCCCCCTGAATTGACCCTACCTGTCTCTTGACCTGACCCGACCTGACCCGACCTGACCCGACCTGACCCGACCTGACCCGACCTGACCCGACCTGACCCGACCTGACCCGACCTGACCCGACCTGACCTGACCTGACCTGACCTGACCCTCCTGCCCCGTGACCTGACCCTACCTGCCCCTTGACCTGACCTGACCCGACCTGACCTGGCCCTCCTGCCCCCTGACCTGACCCTCCTGCCCCCTACCTGACCTGACCTGACCTGCCCTGACCCCTTCAGACCTGCCGTTTCAGCCACGGTCAGCACCCGGCCGATGCCCCCTGACCTGATTTTACCTTTTTGGCGTGACCTGACCTGCCGTTTCAGCCACGGTCAGCACCCGTCCGATGGACTCGTCAGATATCTTCACCATGCTCCATGCCGACGACACGGTGGCGAGCATGCTGAACAACACATCGTTCGGCAACGCCACTCGGTAAGCGGCGCAGCGGACTCGCTCGGACACAATCGTGTCGCATTTACTGCAGCTTCACACAGCTGAACAATATTGCAGTTTTCATGAGAAACGATGTCACCTTTACTAGAGGTTTCCTAAGGAAATAGACATTGGTGAGCCAGGATCGGACTGTATTACATTTGTCTGCATGTTTGCTTTTTAGTTGCGCGGATTAAGGCATTGTACAGAGTGGCGTTTCTTTATTTAGTGTCCGCCGCGCTGAAGATTCACCTTCACATGGCGAATCTTGGGACGTTTTGACGGGCAGCCCGACAGGAGCTGACGCCTGTGTTGCTAAGGGTGCTGACCCGACTCACTGGGTCCGTGTGGCGGCCGACTCACTGGGCCCGTGTGGCGGCCGACTCACTGGGCCCGTGTGGCGGCCGGCTCACTGGGTCCGTGTGGCGGCCGGCTCACTGGGTCCGTGTGGCGGCTGGCTCACTGGGTTCGTGTGGCGGCCGACTCACTGGGCCCGTGTGCCGGCCGGCTCACTGGGTCCGTGTGGCGGCCGGCTCACTGGGTCCGTGTGCCGGCCGGCTCACTGGGTCCGTGTGGCGGCCGGCTCACTGGGTCCGTGTGCCGGCCGGCTCACTGGATCCGTGTGGCGGCCGGCTCACTGGGTCCGTGTGGCGGGCCGGCTCACTGGGTCCGTGTGGCGGCCGGCTCACTGGGTCCGTGTGGCGGCCGGCTCACTGGGTCCGTGTGGCGGCCGGCTCACTGGGTCCGTGTGGCGGCCGGCTCACTGGGTCTGTGTGGCGGCCGGCTCACTGGGTCCGTCTGGCGGCCAGCTCACTGGGTCCGTGTGGCGGCCGGCTCACTGCGTCCGTGTGGCGGCCGGCTCACTGGGTCCGTGTGGCGGGCCGGCTCACTGGGTCCGTGTGGCGGCCTGCTCACTGGGTCCGTGTGGCGGCCGGCTCACTGGGTCCGTGTGGCGGCCGGCTCACTGAATCCGTGTGGCGGCCGGCTGACTGAGTCCGTGTGGCGGCCGGCTGACTGAGTCCGTGTGGCGGCCGGCTCGCTGGGTCCGTTTGTCGGTGGCGGTGGCGGTGGCTTGCGTGTACTGCCTGGTGGGATGGCCGATACTGACTGTTGCTTTTGTCCTCTTGTGGGCGCCATATCACCTTGGCAGTTGCGGGCTCGTAAGCCCGTCATCATCATCCCCTCCTCTGGTCAGAGGGGTGCGAAGGATCACTAACGCTCGTGACTGTGTCTGGGTTTGCTTGTGTATGCAGGGAGACCCGGCGGGCTCCGGCGGCCGCGGCCGTATCCAGGAGTGGCCCGGCGCAGCGAACCTCGCACGCGGAATCGGCCCCGGCACAGAGCCAGCTGAACACGGTGCGGCTCCTTCCCCGTGTTCTACCTATAGTCAATAGTATAGCTGTCTAGGTCACTGGTATTCACGGTGTGAGGCTCATCAGTTCTCTACCCCCATGGACACCATATAACCGTGGCAGTGCGGCGACCCTAAGCCCCAATCATCATCATCAGTTCTCTACCCCCATGGACACCATATAACTAGCAGTGTGGCGACCCTAAGCCCCAATCATCATCATCACCAGATCCTACCTATGGTCGACAGGAGAGTGAGCTGCTGTCTGGTCCATTTTCGTCCACATATATAGTTCCAGCGGTTGGTTATGTTCATTGTTCAATGATGTTTGTTCACCTAAGATTCGTCACTAAATGTGCTATGTACGCTGCATTCGAGTCATTGCGTGCGTCTCTGCTGCACCGAGCGGTGTTTGCTGTCGAATAGCCGCGGGTCTTGTGGTACCCAGTACGCCGACTGGTATGTAGTGACCCGGCTGATGTGACCCGGCTGATGTGACCTGGCTGGTGTGACCCGGCTGATGTGACCCGGCTGATGTGACCTGGCTGTGTGACTCGGCTGATGTGAGGATGTGTATGATGTGGCCCAGCTGATGTGAGGATGTGTATGATGTAGTGACCCGGCTGATGTGAGGATGGGTATGTAGTGACCCGGCTGATGTGACCCGGATGATGTGACCCGGCTGATGTGAGGATGGGTATGTAGTGGCCCAACTGATGTGACCTGGCTGATGTGACCCGGCTGATGTGAGAGTGGGTATGGATGTGTGTCGTGTGTCGCCGCTAGCCATGCCAGTCTCCCCTCTAACACGCAGCGTTCCTCCTTCTGTGTGTCTGTTCTCCTCACATGGTGTCCCTCTTTACGCTGGCTGTCTGCGATTATGACTGTGACTGCGACTGTGACAGCGACTGCCCGTCTGACCGTCTGTGTCTTAACTGACTGTGTCCGTGTCTCCCCCCCCCCCGGCCCCCAGAGTCAGCGTCCCGTTCGTCTGCCGGCGCCGGCGGCGGCGGTGCGTGGCCCGGCCGTCTCGGACATCTCGGTAGAGTCCGGCCCAGTGGGCAGCACCCCTGAGCAGGCGAAGGCACCCTCCTGTGGCCTGCCGCCCAGTCTGCCGCCCGCCGGCGACGCCGTGGGCGGGGGCGGCCGGCCAGCGCCGCTCCAGCTGACCTCGGACCAGGTGCTGTTCCCGACGACGGCGGTGGGCCAGAGGTCGGCGGCCGCGCTGGGGTTCACCAATAGCAGCGGAGTCGGCCTGCGGTGGACGATGGAGGCGCTCGTCAAACCCTGGATACAGGTCAGGCGGGCATCAGTCTTAGTGGCGGTCTAGGCTTAAGAGTGTAGCTGGCTGGGCTGTGCCACTGGCGATGTCTCGAGAGCACTGGCAGTTGAAACCTTGTTACCGGTTATCGGCGAGGCAACAGCTGTGTAGGGATCTTGATGTTGGCGATTCTCACATGAAACCTGTTCTTAGTTCTGATTTGCGACAAGTATCGTGTGATGCTATCATGTACAGTTATCATTGCTTTCGCCTTTCCGTTGTCGTTTTGAATGCAATCGATGTCGCCACCGCCATATCGACATCAGCATAAACCGACTTCCGCCAGCTATGTAACGTCGTGCATACAATATACTGTAGCATATGTACCACATCGTACACCGGCTCCTACCACCAGAGGGCTCTGATACTCTGGGCATGACGCGACCTGTAACCTGTACTGTATCTGTACCTGTACATCTGTCATGTCTCTGCCGGCCGCGGCTGACATTACCCTCTGCCTGAGGCAGAGGGACAGCAGCAGTGTCGTATGTGTGACACCCGCCTGTCGATCCTCAGAGCACGCCGCGCGCCTGTGACCTGACCCAGGTGGGCGGCGACGTGTTCCGCTTCCACCCGACCCAGGGCGAGGTGCAGCCCGGCCAGACGGTCTCCCTGGCGGCCCGGTTCGGCCCGCCCGCCGCCGGCTACTTCACGCAAACGTTCTACCTGGTCACCTGTGCAGACACGGCGCCTTTGTGAGTGGACGAATTACCGTGTCGGGTATATATAGGAGGAGATAGGCAATTGGATAGCCAGGCTGGCTGGGATGGGGGGGGGGGGGGGAGAGACGACATGTAATGGACTGTGGTTTGGTGCGAAGTTGCGTCAGGGGCTGGGCAGGTAGAGCAAGGCAGAGAGATGTTAGCTGGGCGGTGATGTGCGGTGAAGTTGTGACAGTGTGGTTGTTGCCAGTGGTGTGACGGCTATCTTGATGATGGATGATTCGGCCTTAGGGTCCTGCAGGCCAGGTTATATAACGCGCGGCGGCGGTTAACAGCTGTCTATGTTGTTTGGGGCAGGGAGGCGGGAGGGAGGGGAGGGGTCGCCCCCCCCCCCCCCCCCCATGATGGACCGGTACCATCCGTCCGGCCAGCCCGCCTGCCAGCTTCTCCTGGCGGCCCTTGTGGCAGTTCGCGTGAGAGTTCGGACGTCGACTGGCGTCGTCATCTGAGGGAGGGAGGTCGCCTCCTTTGCCAGGACGTCTGCACTCTCGTTGCCTGGTAGGCCGCAGTGCGCCGACACCCACTGGAGGTGCACGGCGCAGCCTCCAGCCTCCAGCCTGCGGAGCTGTGCCCATATTCTGGCACCCATCGCCGAGGTCTGCGCCGCCGCGCCTCCGAATAGCAGTAACAGCGCTGCATTTGAGTCGAGACAGACGACCACTGGCAGGCCCTCGTGGTGCGGTAGCTCGAGGACCGCCTGCAGCGCCGCGAGCAGCGCGGTGAGCTTCGCGCGCGCGCTGGAGCAGAGGCGGCCCGCCGGGACGCGGATCTCCCGCGCGTCTCCGTCCGGGGGGAGGACCAGCGCGCCACCGCCGCCGTTGGCGACGCCGGCGTCGGCCGATCCGTCCGACCATACCCAGACCGCTCTCGTCGGGAAATTCTGTAGGCGCGTCTCGGCGGCCGCCCGGCGGACCGCCTCCGGGGCGCTCCGTTGGGCTTGGCGGCCCAGATCCAGGTGGAAGCAGACGGCGGCGCTGTCACTCCATGGTGGTAAGGTGTGGTGAAGACGGGCTTCAATCGGCACGTCCCGCGCGCCGGCCATGGTCAGGGCTAAGCCGCCCACTTCTCTCCACCCAGTCGGTAGTGCTGAGGCGCCTTGGTGGGTCCGTCTCGCCGATATACCTCAGCGGATCCCCCTCCGGCAGGGATGCCACGATGCCGACCATCCTACCAGCGAGGATGGTTTGTCGGGACTGAGCGTCCGTCATCCCGGCCTCAAACATGAGAGCGTGAATGGTGGGGGTGTGGGCGACGCAGCCCGTGACCACTCTGGCGGCCGCGCGCAGTTCCCGGTCGATGATCTCCACGTGAGTGGGGGAGGCCGCCGGGGGAGCCAGGCGGTGGCGGCGTACTCCAGCGCTCCCCGGACGTAGCCGTTGGCGATGGTGCGTAGTTGTTGTTCGGAGTCCCCATGCCCTGTCGGCCAGCTTCCTGAGAGCTGAGCGGTACGCGGTCTGGCCTAGCGGCGGAGTTCAGCGCAGTGGGGGGCCGAAACCGCCCTCCACCGGAACCCGGTGCAGGATGTCGGTCGTCGGTCTCGGTCTCGGTCTCGGTCTCGGTCTCGGTCTCGGTCTCGGTCTCGGTCGTTGGTCTCGGTCGTTGGTCTCGGTCGTTGGTCTCGGTCGTTGGTCTCGGTCTCGGTCGTCGGTCGTCGGTCGTCGGTCGTCGGTCGTCGGTCGTCGGTCGTCGGTCGTCGGTCGTCGGTCGTCGGTCGTCGGTCGTCGGTCGTCGGTCGTCGGTCGTCGGTCTCGGTCGTCGGTCTCGGTCGTCGGTCTCGGTCGTCGGTCTCGGTCGTCGGTCTCGGTCTCGGTCTCGGTCTCTGTCTCGATCTCGTCTGTCGGTCGGTCGGTTGATCTCGTCGTCGTCGGCGGCGGTGACGACGACGACATCTTCATTGGACCCACACATGTAAAAAGCGTAAAAAGCGCGGCGCCTTCGGCGGGGATCGAACCCAGCCATATAATAAGCGCTGCGGCACAGCATCGTGCCGTCAACTTCAATCAACTTCAAGGGCATTTTGCACGCGAATATCAGTTTTCCTGGGCCGGTCAACAATACCGGCAGGTAGCCCAGGGGGTGGTCCACCCCCTACTGAGAGTTTCGTCGAATTCCAATATTTTTTTCTCTCGAGATAATCTCCGTAGAAAACTTTTGGCCAAACTCCCATTGCCTTAACATGGGAAAAAACAAGTGCACATTGCAGGTGCAATCCATTTTTGACTGAGTTGAAACTTCGCCAGCAGCTAGATGACGGTGGCCACTCGAAACCCGGAAAGTTTCGTCGAAATAAAACAGTCACTTTTCGAGGGTTCCGAGATGTACTGGTCTCCGGCCACAATTAGTAATTCGCCGCCAAACTCGGACAGCTCAGGCTGTTTTTCCCATGAAAAAAACACAATTATAGAGAATAGTGTTGTTTCCAATGGTTCAACCAACCTTCGGTGACATCTATCGGTGACATCTATGTCCGGATTCTCACAGCATGACCTCCAATGTTTCTGTAGTGTGGAATTTCTAGGATTTTTGTTCCTAGAGTATGGCAAGTTAGGCGGCGGTCTGTGAGCTGCTTGTGAGCTGCTTGTGAGCTGTCTGTGTGCTGTCTGTGTGCTGCTTGTGTGCTGCTTGTGAGCTGCTTGTGAGCTGTCTGTGAGCTGCTTGTGAGCTGTCTGTGTGCTGCTTGTGTCCTGTCTGTGTGCTGCTTGTGTGCTGCTTGTGTGCTGCTTGTGTGCTGCTTGTGAGCTGCTTGTGAGCTGCTTGTGAGCTGCTTGTGAGCTGCTTGTGAGCTGCCTGTGTGCTGTATGTGTGCTGCTTGTGAGCTGCCTGTGTGCTGTCTGTGTGCTGCTTGTGAGCTGCTTGTGAGCTGCTTGTGAGCTGCTTGTGTGCTGCTTGTGTGCTGTCTGTGTCCTGTCTGTGTGCTGCCTGTGTGCTGCTTGTGTCCTGTCTGTGTGCTGCTTGTGTGCTGCTTGTGTGCTGCTTGTGAGCTGCCTGTGTGCTGCTTGTGATCTGCCTGTGTGCTGCTTGTGAGCTGCTTGTGTCCTGCTTGTGTGCTGCCTGTGTACTGCTTGTGAGCTGCCTGTGTGCTGCTTGTGAGCTGCCTGTGTGCTGCTTGTGAGCTGCTTGTGTGCTGCTTGTGGGCTGCTTCTGTCCTGCGTGTGAGCTGCCTGTGTGCTGCTTGTGAGCTGCCTGTGTGCTGCTTGTGAGCTGCTTGTGAGCTGCTTGTGAGCTGCTTGTGAGCTGCTTGTGAGCTGCTTGTGAGCTGCCTGTGTGCTGCTTGTGAGCTGCCTGTGTGCTGTCTGTGTGCTGCTTGTGAGCTGCTTGTGTCCTGTATGTGTGCTGCTTGTGAGCTGCCTGTGTGCGGTCTGAGTGCTGGCCTGTCGGTATGTCTGATTGTGAGTGCTGCTTAGGTCTATGTGCTGTTTCTCACGCTGCCAGGGACAGCGAGCAGCCTAATGACAGGGTTTCGGACTCTGGACCAGTTTTGCGGACACGGGTGTAAACAAAATCTACACGCGTCAGTTTTAAACCAATCTTGACAAACTTGGCGTCAAAATGTTGGAAATTAGGTGAACTTCCATTTGCCATCCTCAAAAGTTAAATATATTTACTCTGAGTATGAATAGTTTTGCGTAAAAGACGAAAAATGGCAAAAAAACACGTTTTTCAGGGTACAAATCTTTGGTCGCCCAACTTCGAAGAGCCGTAGCACCACAACCATATGCTTGGCGGAGTTCGCGCTATGCTCATTCTCTTGTTCATTCAATTTGCTTTCAGAGCATATTGGGTTCGATTAGTTCCTCACATTTTATTTAGACGCTGCGTTGGATCTTAGCCGAACCGACCAGAGTAAAAACTACATTCGAATAGGCCAATTTAGTATCAATTTTCCATAAAACCATTCTGCTACAACACTTCTCCGGGTTCCAAATAGTAAAAATTGGAGATGGATCGATTGAGCATAGCCTTGAGAACAGAATGGTGCCATTGGCAATCTGCGAGCTATATTGACGGTGCAATCAATGGTTTCGTGCTCGCGTGGTGTTGTTGCCCTCGCATTGTAAAAAATCACCCTCTTGTAAAAAAACTTGTTTTTCTTAAAAGGCCTACATCTACTATACAACCAATAGCTATTGTACCTGAACATCCTGATCCCATTGGTTTTACTGCCGATTTAACGCGTTTGGTAAAAACTGTTGTTGTTGTATAAGGCAACCACACGCAGACGCGAAGTGCTCCGGGAGAAAACTTCACGGGATGAAAAATGGGGAAAACATGGCTATCTTACTTTGCGGCATTGCGCAACCAAATGAGACACCTTCGAGACCACCAGATTCGAATTCCTCATAAAAAACTGGCCCGAATAGGTTGGTATTTGTATTGAAAAAGAAACATTAATTTTTACTTAGTATTGACCTGGAATGCCGTCAGGTCAAAAGGTCACTTTCAGGTCAAATAGCTGATGCCTTGCTATTTTCGATTCCAGATTCCAATACCTCATGCAAAACTGCTCCGGATAGTTTTTTTCTTCAGTGAAACAGAAACACTGATTTTGGGCTGGTTTTGGCCGCGAAACCGGTCCGAAGTCCGAAACCCTGTCCTATGCAGCCCTCCTGTCTGTGTGTCGGTCCTGTGTGTTAACTATGTGTGCCGTCATGTGTCTGCTATCTGTGCGCTGGCTATACACTAACCTGTGTACCTCCGTCTGGCCGTCAGGGACAGCGAGCAGCCCGTGCAGCCCTCCTGTCTGCTGGTGCGGGTGGCCGGCCAGGCGACGCCAGCGGCGGCGGCGGCAGAGCCGGAGCGATTCCCTCTGACAGTGGAGCCGGACACAATCGAGTTCTCTGCCGATCAGCGCGCCTTGAAACTGACCATCAACAACAAGACGAGGCTCGACTACGAGGTAACGTGCAGACTCTGGGTGGGGACTCGTGACGCGGACTCGTGAGAGACGCGGACTCGTGAGAGACGCGGACTCGTGAGAGACGCAGACTCGTGAGAGACGCAGACTCGTGAGAGACGCAGACTCGTGAGAGACGCAGACTCGTGAGAGACGCGGACTCGTGAGAGACGCAGACTCGTGAGAGACGCAGACTTGTGAGAGACGCAGACTTGTGAGAGACGCAGACTCGTGAGAGACGCAGACTCGTGAGAGACGCGGGCTCGTGAGAGACGCAGACTCGTGAGAGACGCAGACTCGTGAGAGACGCAGACTCGTGAGAGACGCAGACTCGTGAGAGACGCAGACTCGTGAGAGACGCAGACTCGTGAGAGACGCAGACTCGTGAGAGACGCAGACTTGTGAGAGACGCAGACTCGTGAGAGACGCAGACTCGTGAGAGACGCAGACTCGTGAGAGACGCAGACTCGTGAGAGAGGCAGACTCGTGAGAGACGCAGACTCGTGAGAGACGCAGACTCGTGAGAGACGCAGACTCGTGAGAGACGCAGACTCGTGAGAGACGCGGACTCGTGAGAGACGCGGACTCGTGAGAGACGCGGACTCGTGAGAGACGCAGACTCGTGAGAGACGCAGACTCGTGAGAGACGCAGACTCGTGAGAGCCACAGACTCGTGAGAGCCACAGACTCGTGAGAGCCACAGACTCGTGAGAGCCACAGACTCGTGAGAGCCACAGACTCGTGAGAGCCACAGACTCGTGAGAGCCACAGACTCGTGAGAGCCACAGACTCGTGAGAGACGCAGACTCGTGAGAGACGCGGACTCGTGATAGACGCGGACTCGTGATAGACGCGGGCTCGTGAGAGACGCGGGCTCGTGAGAGACGCGGACTCGTGAGAGACGCGGACTCGTGAGAGACGCGGACCCGTGAGAGACGCGGACCCGTGAGAGACGCGGACCCGTGAGAGACGCGGACTCGTGAGAGACGCGGACTCGTGAGAGACGCGGACTCGTGAGAGACGCGGACTCGTGAGAGACGCGGACTCGTGAGAGACGCGGACTCGTGAGAGACGCAGACTCGCGAGAGACGCAGACTCGTGAGAGACTCATACTCGTGAGAGACGCGGACTCGTGAGAGACGCGGACTCGTGAGAGACGCAGACTCGTGAGAGACGCGGACTCGTGAGAGACGCAGACTCGTGAGAGTCGCAGACTCGTGAGAGTCGCAGACTCGTGAGAGTCGCAGACTCGAAACACGGATTGGCGGTATGGGCTGAGAGTATTGCAAGGAGGGTTCGGGCCTCACGGGAGGGGTCTTTAACTGCTGCTGAGTGTGGTCTTTGTGTGTTAATGGGTGTTGGGTGACATGGCTGTCTGGTATATGAGAATGTTGGTGGTTTCTTCGTAGTATGTTTGGGTGAAAGCTTTCCTTCGTCGATGAAGGATCGTATTCTTCATTAAGTTCTCCAGAAGCCACACTAGGCGTCATATGACCATGCAGTTGCGGCACTCCTGAACTCAAATATTCATCATCGTCTCAGAGACAAAAAACGGTGATCCTGCGCCATGTGTCCCGGCCACCTGTCGTCTTGCCGTCTGCTGTCGTGTCCCTCTGAGTCCCTGTCTCGCCATGCTGACCCCCCCCCCCCTCCGACCCACAGTTCGAGCTGCACGTCTCCGGACCGTTCTCAGTTAACCACGAGAGGATGCTGTCTCGGGCCCGACGCTACATCCACCTGCCGGTGTTCTTCCAGCCGCCGGGCGCCGGGCTCTTCTCTGGCCGCCTGACGCTCACTCTGACTCAGCCGACCGGCACCGCGCCGCAACAGTGTTTCCACGTCACACTGCTGGCTGAGGTGCCGTGAACGTGGCGTCACGTCGTGCTGATGAGAAAGGTGTCATGATGTCACGTCATGGTGATGGGACAGGTGCCATGATGTCTCGTCACGTCATACTGATGAGAAAGGTGCCATGCTGTCACGTCATGGTGATAGGAAGGTGCCATGATGTCACGTCACGTCTGATGAGGAAGGTGACATGATGTCACGTCATGGTGATGGGAAAGGTGTCATGTCACGTCACGTCATACTGATGAGAGGTGCCGTGATGTCACGTCACGTCATGGTGATAATGGAGGGGCCGTGATGTCACGTCAGAGACCGTCACGTCACGCCATGCCATGTCATGTCATGTCATGTCATACCATACTACTAACGGAGGGAGGTGCCCTGATGTCACGTCAGGTCAAAGTATGGCGTGACGTGGCGGTTCCTGACGTGCCGTGACGGTCTCTGTCGTCACGTCGTCGGAGTCTGAGTCGTCGAGACGCGATGCTTCTCTGCAGGGTCCGGACCTCCGTGAAGTGCGTGCGTGAAGATGTCCAGGTGGTTCGTGAAGACAGCACAGGATGTGCGGTATGCACTTATGTTGTTGTAGGATGCGCCGAGTGTCACTGCCGATCAACGTTACAATCCAATCGTCAAGAGGACGGTCTGGGTCCTACTGCCACTGGGAAGAGCTTCCTATAGAATTGAGCCTCCCTTCATTATATTATTCTGCTGGCTTTAATCAGCGGTCTTCGACTGACTGTTCCTTCTCTTTGTGCTTTTGCTTTGTGTTTAACGTTTCGCTTTTAATGATGTCACATTGGAAATAAACATATTTGTGGTATTTGTCGTTGGGAGCCTGGACGTGGAAGGAGTATGCCGATAGAACATGGAACGAACGCAGCCCACCAGTCTTGCTCTAATGGTAAGACCTTGAACATTGAGGGTTTGGTCGATGTCGAACCGTCGCAGGTTGACTGGTCAGGAGTTCAGCAGGGTCAGTTAACTGGTCAGGAGTTCAGCAGCGTCAGTTAACTGGTCAGGAGTTCAGCAGGGTCAGTTGACTGGTCAGAAGCTCAGCAGGGTCAGTTGACTGGTCAGGAGTTCAGCAGGGTCAGTTGACTGGTCAGCAGGGTCAGCAGAATCAGTTAACTGGTCAGGAGTTCAGCAGGGTCAGTTAACTGGTCAGGAGTTCAGCAGGGTCAGTTGACTGGTCAGCAGGGTCAGTTGACTGGTCAGCAGGATCAGTTGACTGGTCAGGGGTTCAGCAGGGTCAGTTGACTGATCAGCAGGGCCAGTTGACTGGTCAACAGGGTCAGTTGACTGGTCAGGAGTTCAGCAGGGTCAGTTGACTGGTCAGGGGTTCAGCAGGGTCAGTTGACTGGTCAGGAGTTCACCAGGGCCAGTTGAGTGGTCAGGGATTCAGCAGGGTCAGTTGACTGGTCAGGGATTCAGCAGAGTCAGCCGACTGGCCAGGAGTTCAGCAGTATCAGTTGACTGGTCAGGGGTTCAGCAGGGTCAGTTAACTGGTCAGGAGTTCAGCAGGGTCAGTTGACTGGTCAGGGGTTCAGCAGGGTCAGTTGACTGGTCAGGGGTTCAGCAGGGTCAGTTGACTGGTCAGGGGTTCAGCAGGGTCAGTTGAGCGTAGTCCACGAGAGACCCTCGGAGATCAGCAAATGCAGGGGTTGTCATCCCTGCAGCCGCCATAGACTCAATTTGTTTTTTTGCAATGCAAAAAAATAACCACGTATGTCAATTGCCCGAAAACGGTAACATACGTGGTTCTTCCTAGTGCGTGACGTCATCTATTTTGCAAATTTTGGCGCAGCGACATTTGTGGCGCGACTTATGTATGACCTTTTAACATTAGCGAAGGAGTAAGAAAGAGCTCCTTCGCTGTCAAAATAGGAGTGACTTAGGAGCAAAATGTTATGTAGATCAGTTAGAGCTTGAATCGGCCTTTCTTTCAGAGCATGTTGCCTGTAATTCGGCTCGGTAGAATTATCTATATAGTCTTTCAAAAATTGCGAGTTATTATTGATTTGTTTAGGGGTAAGGGGTTCTCCGTCCAGATGACGTCACCACCCCTAAGTTGGATTCGGTCAAATCGCCGGATGACTACCTTCTTATAGAGTCTTCCACCATGCGCCATAAACGACGCAATTGCGCTGGATGCACGGTATAACTGGAATGTGAATGTTCATGCTGAATGAACCGGATTTTCTACTATTTACAGTAGAACTCTCAAAGTCCCAGAACAATGAGATCGACTGTCCTGCCAGTCGATCTCAGACTCACTCCATAGCAAATACACAAGCACCCCGACCCCCACCCCCGGGGGATCAATTGTCTAACTAGATAACTGGTATATATTTTTTCGTCGGCAATATGGGTGAAACTAAATTATTGAGAATCAAGAGCTGAAACGCAACTGCTAATTTACAAAATGTAAATGTACATACATGCTGACGTGATGAATATGATGATTAAGTGAATACTACATCTGAAGTGGTTTTGACGATCAGTATTTCTAAGGACATGATCGCTTAGTAGATTTTACCAGGAACGACAAAGCCATAGATAATGATTTTTACTGGCATTTTGAACCCCGGGTACTTCATGGGAAGGAGCATTTTGTCCCCGACCTTATCCATAAAGACAGAACACTTTACCACCCCTGCAAGTAATAACAGAAAACAACTTTGGTTTGCTGATGCATCAAAGTTTAGTAACAGTATTATACAAAGCTGGGATATGAAATGAATACGATACATTGCTGACATAATACAACACAACTATATACAACAGGAACTTTGTATTCACGGAATGAAATCGAAACTATATATAATGTAAGCATGACATTTCTTTGCTATGCAGCACTAATAAGAAGCTAGGCAAGTATAGTACGAACGTCAAATGATAAATTAAAGATAGCATATCCGCTCATGCCATATAAGGTCCGTTTAACGAATGGGAGCACCAAATTGTCGCGACTAGCTTATCGATAATTTAAATTGTCACAAGATCGAATCATAGATAGCCACAAGCAAAGCTAGAACAGAAATGGATTCGCGACATTGACTGCTTCCATTTGGGTAGCATGTTGACATGTGTTTAGTGACAACACAAAAAAACATACATACAAACGTTTCATTTTCGTTTCATTTCCTGAATAATTCCAACAAAAAATGATTGCATACAATTGGTATATCTGAGAATAACATATGCACTTTCTGTTCTTCTTCTATCGAAACACTATACCATCTCTTCTGGGACTGTAACCGTATATAAAGCTCTTTGTAACATAGATAAAGCAAAATCTTACCAATATGTTCAATATAGCTTACAACGTTACAAATAATTTTTTCTTTTCTCCAAACTTGGAAGAGTACGCAAATAGAAATACTCATAACAACAATAGGCAACTTAACGATATATATATATATATATATATATATATATATATATATATATATATATATATATATATATATATATATATATATATATATATATATATATATATATATATATATATATATATATATATATATATATATATATATATATATATATATATATATATATATATATATATATATATATATATATATATATATATATATATATGCGTACATTTTCTCCTTCTGGACCGAAGACATCGCGGATACTTCGCGCCCGCTCGGAAATAACCACCGACCCATTTCACTTTCTCACACTGCCCTTTTCAACCTATACCTGGGGTGTCCTTCCGAGAGCGAGGTGCGGTCTTTTTACATTTTGGGACGCGGCGGAAAAACCTTAAAATATACACTTAATTCCATGAAATGCCTGAGCTGCAACTCATCTGAATACAACACTATGTCGACCCAGTGTCCAGTGTCCAGTGTCCAGTGTCCAGTGTCCAGTGTCCGTGTCCGGTGTCCGGTGTCCGGTGTCCGGTGTCCGGTGTCCGGTGTCCGGTGTCCGGTGTCCGGTGTCCGGTGTCCGGTGCCCGGTGCCCAGTGTCCAGTGTCCAGTGTCCAGTGTCCAGTGTCCAGTGTCCAGTGTCCAGTGTCCAGTGTCCAGTGTCCAGTGTCCAGTGTCCAGTGTCCAGTGTCCAGTGTCCAGTGTCCAGTGTCCAGTGTCCAGTGTCCAGTGTCCAGTGTCCAGTGTCCAGTGTCCAGTGTCCAGTGTCCAGTGTCCAGTGTCCAGTGTCCAGTGTCCAGTGTCCAGTGTCCAGTGTCCAGTGTCCAGTGTCCAGTGTCCAGTGTCCAGTGTCCAGTGTCCAGTGTCCAGTGTCCAGTGTCCAGTGTCCAGTGTCCAGTGTCCAGTGTCCAGTGTCCAGTGTCCAGTGTCCAGTGTCCAGTGTCCAGTGTCCAGTGTCCAGTGTCCAGTGTCCAGTGTCCAGTGTCCAGTGTCCAGTGTCCAGTGTCCAGTGTCCAGTGTGGAGGAGGCGCGAAAAGACAATCTGCGGGCTGAAGCCGCCACTGGCATGTCATATCACCAGCAGGCGCGTCGCACGGAGGAAGAAAATATCGAATCCGTCGAACAAAACCAACGCACAGGCCAACGAACTTCGAATCAAAACTAGCAGAACTCGGACTGGTGTCATCGCTCAGCTGCCGCCGCTCTCACGTCTGAAACGCGTCACTGTACTGCCAAGTCTGTTACGTGTACGCAGACTTCTACTGAGCCAACCGCACCAGCCCATTCATTCTACTCAGTCGCCTCTGTTCCAGTCTCCTCCTCTCCTCAGCTCACTCTCCCCAGTCATCGTCCGAATGGCCCACGGGCTGCGGGCCCCGGGCTACCCACGGGTTGCGGGCCCCCGGGCTACCGGGCTGCGGGCCCCAGGCTACCCACGGCTCGTTCAGGCGCGTTGCAGACCAGCCGGGGTTAAAACAGCGCAGCCCGGCCGGTGTGTGACCTAATGTGCATCTCAATCGAAGCCCGGCGCGGCGGCCCGACAGTGATCCCCTGTGACCCTGTCGTTATCAGGACCCGACTGGTTGACCACATGGCGGGGACAAGCCCAGTCTTTTGATTTACCACTTGCCAGCTTGGTTTAAGCACAAATACAAACAGCGGTGTCGATTTTTGAAAACGATTGGGGGGGGGGGGGGGCAGGGACATATTCAAGGGGAGCCTATCAGCGGCATGGCTTTACACATTTTAAAGAAATTCTAGGCAACTTGTACAAAGGGGAGTATTTTTTAATCAATTCATAATGCAAAAACAGACGAAATCTCATGAGTTTTGGACTTCTGTCGGGCGGCCCCTCACACCGACGTTTTTGGCCGGTCTGCATCCTCCAGAAGCCCTGAGGTCTTACTTGGAACCCTTACTTAGTGGTTGACATTGACTGGGGGGGGGGGGGGGGGGCAAATATCTCCCTTGACGTATTTTCGCAATAGCTCAAAAATCAATAGCGACATCATCGTGAAGTTTTGGTACCTTCTCCTACACCGACTTTACGTCTTCTGTACACGAATGAAGCAATTTTGCCGGCAAAAATAGAGATATAGCTAATTTAGTGACGTCACTACACACGAGTTTTAAATTCACTGCCAGACCTGGCATTTTACCACCTGTAGTAAAATGACTATCACGATCGAATTATACGTGTAAAATAATCCATTGAACATGTGTCGCATGGCTTTCGTATTTTTTGTTGAATTGTTGCGCATAGTTAGCTTTTGTGACCTGACCTTGATCGTGACCTTTGCCAAAATTCCCACTTTTGCTCATGTGGGATGTGCATTTTACCTTTAAGAGCACTTTAACTGATAATGGTCGAATCGAAGGCTTCGGATGGAAAGTATGGCCCATACATTCAAATACCTCAATTTTGACCTTTGGTCTTACCGTGACTTGATATTTGACCTCAATTAAAAACAAAATCGAGCATGATTTAAATGCGTCTTATTGAGAGCTTACGAATGCCTTCTTGCGCGTCTTGCTGCGCTCATTGGTTCGAAATATAACCAGGGGCCGATATCTCCCCCCCCCCCCTCAGTCAATGGCGTTCGAAACTTACT
This sequence comes from Chirona hameri, assembly GCA_036785665.1. Taxonomy (NCBI): domain Eukaryota; kingdom Metazoa; phylum Arthropoda; class Thecostraca; order Balanomorpha; family Balanidae; genus Chirona; species Chirona hameri. Next base: position 4,568 of record JAXIVJ010013462.1, on the reverse strand, counting down.
CCATGCATTGACTGGCAATACCACTGTTGCGGTATTGCCAGCATTTCATGCGGGGACAAACTGTATCCTCCATATTGCTAGGGTGTTTGAACACGCTCAAAGATTCTTTGGAAATATAAAAAAATGGCCTCGCGGAGCGCCGTCATTTTCATGTCTACCGGGAATCGTATTATTGATTCTTTGCGCACCTTTTCTGATTTTGTTTTACCCGGGAGCATTCTAAATCACGGTTCTATACATACAGCCGTTACCTGAGGTAGAACTGACCTATATGCCAGGTCAAGCGGACCCATCCCCAATACAGTTTAAGCTAGACGGCAATGGGAGGTAAGACGGTCACAGGTCCCTTTGAATCCTCCCGACTGCCGGTCCTCCATCCTCTGTCACGCCCACGTTACCCCGGGTCTGGTGGTCGCTGGCCATCGGGTATGTGGTGGCGCTCGAGCCTCGCCCTCCGGGAGTGGTGGCCGTCTGCATGGCATGGGCTCTCCTCGCAGCTTTCCGCTGCGGGGAAGGGTCTGTCCAATGTCCATGGGTGGTTGCCTGGTCGGCGTTCCATTTTGACCTACTTTACCCCTTCTCCTTCATCCCATGGCTACGCAATGGTCCGAACGGGCCGAAGTGGCCTTATCCAAACCAAACCAAAACTAAGACGGTCACCCCTCTATACACAAAAATATACTATACTACGACACACAAAACGGTGTCGTACGATTATATTTCCATCCAGGACTTGTAATGTTCGTTTCTAACACCGCCACTCTACTGTCGAAAAACTCCAGTGACCAGTCATTGTTCATGGGTACGACACATGTGCATGGGTACGAGCGGAAATTGCACGCGCATATTGCAGCACTGAGACTATTTACATACCCAAACTCAAATCGGCGCTAAAATACGTCTTCCAAATAAATGCCTCCAGATCGCAAGAGAAGGAAACAACTCAAAACTTAACATATGAGAGAAGCATTGCTTCGCCGACATTCCCTCCGGATTCTTCGTGCGACGTGACGAAGGTGGTATTAGTAGTCTACGGTTCGTAGAACTAAACAAATTATCAGAAGCTTGGTTTTCCATGAATCACTGCGAATGAAACCGGTATGTTTCAGGTACCTAATCTGAGGTCAGAGACTAGGGCGGATCCAGAAAGGCAAAAAGGTTGGTTTGGGGAGCAAATACCACAAAGTCTCACACATGTATATTAAATTCACCGGTTTTCGCCTCTTTATGCGCGCAGAGATGATTTAAAACAAACGTTTCTTAGTAAAAAGCTGCTTAGATTTTCTTTTGAAACAGGAAACGTGCCAATTTGTTGCCGATTGCAGGCGGTTTGGGAGGCTTGGCCGCTTTGCTCCCTCTTGGATCCGCCACCGGCCAAAACATGGGGGGGGGGGGCGAGGGTAAACATGGGGGGGGCGAGGGTACCATTGGGGGACGAACTCAACATTGGGGGGCCGAGGGCCACCCCAAAGGTATATAAATCGACACCTATGAATCCAAATACATGTACGGTTCCAGACAGTCACCAGCACAGCACAGAGCATATACACAATGCACTGATTTTTATCACTGCATTAATCGCTTACACCGCCTTAAAGGCAGTGTGCCTACTCACATCGCTTAGTTGGGGTTATTGACACTGGTCTATAGAACACAATTTTCTGAATTGAACCATTACTTCATTTCTCCAGATTCACCCTAGTTGCTGAGATATTCCGAAGACTCCAGGAATTTGCTTGGGAGCAAAAAGTTATCGGGTAGACTCCAGATGGCTTCCGACTACTAAAAGCACTGCAACTATCGAGTACACTGCTAGCATATCGTTATCACCGGCCAATAGCAATTCGAACAAACAGCTCGTGTGCGCTGATAGCAGCTCCCGAACAACAGAGCCTGGGCGGCCATCATGCTTGCATGCATCATGCTTGTCTTAGGTGCGTCGTTCACGTATCAATGTGTTACCTCTGTTTACCTTCACCGTAGTGGGAATCGTTTTTTCGATATCGAAACGAAAAATAATCGAAAACAATATAAGTGAAAATTCAACTAAAGGGGCTCCAGATGTGAATTTTATCGTATCCAACCATCCCAACAATAGCTACTTATCGTAGGAAAAATAATTTTGACAGTTCAAAACAGTAGGCACACTCCCTTTAAAATGAGATACTCAATTACGCGTGTGTAGGAACTCGCGCTGCGCTACGATGCATGACACTTGTGGCTGTCGCAGGCCCGCTGCAATGCTATATCAGATGATAGGGTAGATGCAACTGCCACGATCAACTGCCACTATGCAGATAGGCAGGACGATACAGTCGGCGGCGGCACACCAGTCGTAGGCGCCAGGTAAGTACACTACGGACTGCATCAGGTAGAGGGCGGAATAAGCGTTGGAGTGCCTACTAAATAATGTATAGGTTCGCGTGCAAAACAAGGGAAGGGACACAACAAAAACCATGGGATGGCCCGCGGCCGGTGGCAAGAGTGACAGCGGTCACGTTCAAGGTCAGGTGACGTCAGAGGGTGAGGCGGAGCGTGCCCAGGCACTGGTGGAGTGCCGGCTGTTGTTGGGTTAACACCCCCAGGAGCACAGGCAGCACCCCTCGCTCCATGGCGGTCGGATTGCGATGGTCTCCGGCTGGCTGATGGGCCTATGATCTACGTCAACTACACTTCCAACTTGAACGCCCCCCCCCTCGACGGTCAGCACTTTAGGCCTCCCATGACCCATCGACAACCCGCGGAAACTTTTTGCGATATCAGCGCAAGTCAGCTGCATTGATTTAGCGATGGTAGGACGCAGAGGACGTAACCTATAATAATCTTTTCACCCAATTAACAACAAACATACCATTACGGTCTTCCGTCGCTAATATGAAATTACATTATTTTGTAATTAGACATATAATAGAAGGTATTTTGAAAATGCCTACGCCCATCGAATTCTGATTGTTCCAACAAAGTTAAGAACAATTGCAAAAAGACACCTAACAAAGCCTTATGTATTTTGTAAACGTTGGGCGCTTCTATCTGCCACAATGGGAAAAGTGGTTTAATTACCACGGGAGTATATCCATTTATATTTCCTCCCGTCACACACCATTTTGGTCAAGTACAAGCCTGCCGTGGGACGGTTGACCTCGATAAATCATCTATATATAATATTCGTAAAATTAGGAGACCTCTTGGCTGGTCCTAAAGTTACGACAATAACCGCCATTTTGTTCGCGATCTGGAGGGCGGATTCAGCTTGCATACCCCGATCTCTATCCTAGCCTCCCCTCCCCTCTCTGCTATGGAATGGTACATCAACAACCGAAACCCTCATAACTCGGAGTTTTTCTATATTTTTCTGTATTTGTATTAAATCATCAACAGGCATGTGTCCAATTACAGGTGAAGTCAAATCAACAATCAGGTATGCACATACAACTTCCCAACCCGAACAACCTTACATCGATGATGCGTCACATGTTAGCGAAAGAACCTAGAAAATCGTTGACGATACGAGGAATGCGCACAAACAGTCCGGGCGATACAGTTATCACTCTGGCGAATGGCACATCGAACAGTTTTGCAATCTGTTTTGCAAATCCCCGTGTCTACACGGATCGAACGGACTCGTTTCATTCACCTCAGTACTCACAAACAATGTGAACATGATACCTGCTGAAACAGGCAGTTTTGAAAATATTTGAACACATTTTACTCCTAAAATCGGTCTTAGCGTTCGCACCATAAAATACGACATCAGCAACTCAAAGTGACAGGTTATCCTAGCTTGATATGAACCAGACCCAGATATGAATCAGATAGGACAAAAAGCTGCAGTTATAAGAGATGAACAACAGGGCCCTGGTCTATGTTGCTCGTGGTTCAAAGCACAAAATTGACTCCATCTCCTTGTGATCCTGGTTTGGCTTAGCTGTCCCAGCCCGCTCAGTTCGACGTCGATACTTATTCGCTATCCCCTTTGCCGTGTGGAGACTGTCAAAAATGGTCTGTTCTGCAGAATGATGCGAAAGATAAACGAATTCCTACATCAGAATGAACAGATATAAATTTTTAGAGATTCACCCTACCAAATCAAGATACAACCCAAGGTTTATGCGAAGAAACTGATGGCAGTGGCTTATCCGCTCCACGCATAGCACTACTTAGGCCATATATTGTGATGTTTTACTTGTTAGACAGCCAGTGAGATCCGTGTATTTATTGTGTGCTTGCATGTGTCTTTGTAGGTATATGTGACTTTACCCGTCAATGGGGCAACCCGTGGGTGATCTGCTGAAGCTGTCCGGGGTACAGTGCGGTGAAGCCCGGCCGGTGCCTCCGCCCGTTGCACTAGAACTGAGCAGCCACCGGCCATTCGTTCGGGGTGCTCCGCTGGCGACGGACCGCTTCACACAACGATCAGCACCGGTCAGCACAGCCACGGCAACCGAGTTAAAGGTGGGTTAAACCTGGCAGAACAAAAAACAAGTTTGCATTCGCAAGTGTGTTTGCGTAAACTTCATGTGCAGACTTGTTTGTTTGGCAAGTTTGTGTAGACGTCAAGTTTGTGAGCG
>JAXIVJ010013461.1:0-35000 GCA_036785665.1 Chirona hameri | reverse complement strand
CTGCAGGGGCTTTGCGCCGAATACGAACTGCAGGGGGTTGATTTCCACCCCCCCCCCCCCCCTAAGATTTCGAAAACTACGCTACGTAGCGAGAAGCCGAAAAAGGTACTTGATAGCTTGATACATGTTCTATCGAAAGTATTTCAGTGTTCTTTTAGGTCAGGTCAAAATTGAGGTCACCAGAGGTCATCGAAGGTCAAATTTTCCAGTTTTTCCTGTTTTAGGACATCGCTCCAGAAATTCCCATATATCTCAGAAACAATGCTAGTTAGAAACAAACGGAAAAAAGCAAACGCCAGCCAGTTAAATTTACAATAGCTAAGATTTTCTCAGATTTGATCTCAGGTCAGTCTTTGAGGCTCCAGAGGTCAAAAATAAAAAAAAAACTGTTTTTGCTAAATCGTTTTTTGCAATTAACTTTTTACTTAATAAAGATAACGGAAAACTGTTCACGCCATTGTGTTTATCTTGTCAAGGCACTTCGAATTATTTACATGGTGACCTTGTTAAATCAACTTATCAATTTGACCTCAGGTCAAGGTCAAGTGGTGACCCAAGTAGGGCATGTTGCATATGGGAAGACGTATCTCGACGAGACAAACACATTGATGTATGTTTAACTTCTCTATCTTCATTATGGTGGGAGTTATTGACAAAAAAATGATGGTGAACTCGCATGACCTCAAATGACCCAATAGGGGTCACTGAACAAAAACTACACTTGGATCATCAAGAATATCCTATAATAACATGATTCAGAAGTAATTGGACTAATATCATGCATATCTTTAAAATAAGAAGCATTTGTATATTTCCCCATTGACTTATTATGGGCAGGTTACGAAATTGACCTGACCTTAGGTCACCGATATACAAATTCCGAGATAAATGAATTGTAAGTACTTATGCCCTCATGACATCCTGTACGTTTCAAACTGATCGGTGAAAAACTCTGGCTTTGGCACAACTGCAAACAGTTTTGGAGGTGGAGTCACTTGACCTAGTTTGGTGACCTGACCTGAGATGACCCGAGGTTTTTTTTCTTCTTCAAAGTGTGCGAAATTGATGTCCTAACAGGTGTGCCAAAACCCGGCGGCGCAAATGGGCTAGAGCTTCTATTAAACAACGAGCGTGTTGCTTGTCACGAGGGGAAGCCTTTGTTACCCGATTTTAAGGTCCTAGGTCATTAGGTGACCTCTGAGGTCATGTCAATGACGCAAATGTCATCAAAATTAAAAATGCGTAAGAATTGAATTTTATCAAGCTAGAATCGTGAATGACCATATCATAATGCTTAACCCGGCAGTCACTGGGTATATTCTGTAACACGACTCACTGAGGGGGTCTTTTTTTAGCCCCCCCCCCCCCCCTGGTATCTTCAGAACTAATGATCGCAGCGGGACGCACAAGGCGGCATTCGAGAGCGCTTAATGATATAAGCCTAACGCAACCTTAAAAAAATGTTAAATTATGGTCACATGTCAGGTCACCGTCAAGTCAAAAGTCAAAATCGAAGTATTTGAGTTTATGGACAATACTTGCTATCCATGACCTTCGATTGCGTCTATAATCACCCAAAGTGCTGTCAAAGGTATGATACATATCCCACATGAGCTAAAGTGAGATTGTTGCAAAATATCAAGGTCAAGGTCAGGTCACAAAAGGTCACTACACATAAAATATCTACGAAAGTCATGCAGCACATGTTTTATGGATGCTTTTACGCGTAGAATTCGGTAGTGGTAGTCATGTTACCATCTGGCTATATTTACGTGAAGTTAGTGTCAAGTTCAGGTCAAGTTCAGGTCACTGAAGGTCAAAATTTGAAATTGATAAATCGAAATGAAAAAACATTTTTCTATATCAGTTTTATCTTTAAAAAAACAATGCTGACATTTATTTGTCTGTATCCTGTCAATAAAAGCCGGTCATGATTTACCCATACTTTATATGCCATGACAGTCAAAAAAGATGATATAATTTTGAAATTTGGTATGATAAATGCACATATGTCGTTATCTGACATATATTCCGTTTTTTCAATATCTTTGAAAAATGTGATTTTGTGAGCATTTTTTCAAAAAAAGTTTTTTTGAAATTTTTGGGGTAAAAAAAACAATTTTTCGAAATTTCGAGAGAGCTAATTTGTAGTCCTTGTAATTGTCTACCTTTAAGCGTTTTTTAATTGTATTTTGCTTCAAATTCGGCATTTGTACGGTCTGGCAAAGTTTAGCCGATTTTGGAGTCAAAATCGTGTTTAGTGACGTCACTAAATTCACTATATCTCAAAATAATATCTGACGACATTTTTTTCATTTTTCTCTCTCAAAAGATGTAACAATGATGCCCGGAAAGGTACTGCAATTTTGACGTCGATATCTGCATTAGTTATTGAGATATTCCTAATATTCCTAAGGGGGGCTAAAAAAGCCCCCCCCCCCTAGTGACTCGCGGGTTAATGGGTGCCAAATTCGTAATCAGCGTCACAAAATGTCCTAGAAACTGCCAAATTTCAAAAAGGTCATGTCAGGTCATGTCAGGTCATTTGCGGTCAGTGACCTCGGTTGACCTCTGAAAAGGTCAATCGAGGTCACAATCTCAATGGAAACCACAACTGTCACCTGGAAACACGTGTGCACATGCCTCCTGAACAACAAACACTATGAAACTGCACAAGTTACAAGGATCAATACTACGGGACGCCAGTTGCGCCTGACATGACGTTGCAAAACAGACCGAAGGTCATGGGTCATGTGACCTACAACTTTACCAAATCCGAATATGTGTCAAATTGTTCACAAGTAGGGTACTGCAAGTTTCATCGCAATCGGTTGATATTTATGCGAGGGATTCCAGAAAAAACCAAGGGGGGAGGGGATTTCATCACCCCGCCCCCCCCCCCCCCCCTTGCACTGGCGAGGGTAAACCCATGGCCGCCCATACGTGAACTTCGCCCAAACGCTCTTCGTGCACGCTCGAGAACTGTTCACATTTGGATTATTTGAGGTAAATGTTGTCACTTGTTTACAAATATCATCGCCAAGGAGCTGTTCGTTTTTGATCACCTAAACGAAATACAAAAGATCCCCTAGTTGACGGAAGACCTCGCGCCCGCTCGATAATAAAATGAAAACACTTCTTTAGTAGCTGGTACACTGTGTCTCCGACGTGTCACAAAATCCATCAGCAAACATTCCTGTCATTGTTAATGCTGCTTTCCTGTTACACTTTTTTTCGAACCAATTTCTTCGTCAATATAAAACGAAACGGTACCAGCCAATGGAATCCTGAGCACGCCGCGCACAATGTCAACCTCACGCATTGACGTTTCCTGTGCGGGATAAATGCCACGTTCGGTTCTCACAGGAGCCTGCCACCACGATTTCCCTAATCCTGGGCGGGGCAGGGGCGTGGGCTATATAATGCCACAGTCGGGGAGGAAATAGCATCAGTAGCGAGCAACTGAGACTAGTCCACAGTCATGCAGGTGAGAGCGTTAGGCGAAACGATTTATAGGTGTTCCCAAGTCTTGCGAATTTGATTTTGCAGTGTTTTCCGGCCGGAACGGCTGAAAGAAAATTAATGATTTAATGCATTTTAATTAAGCTAAATACATTATACTATTAATATTTGATTAATCATATAACCATCAATAATTTATAAATCCCTAATTGCTATTTTTCTCACGCTTATGCGAACCCGTTATACTTATGAAATTATGAATTCCAATCCCTCGATACAATATCTGCAATTTTATAACCCTCCCGTTTTTCACATTTCTCTTAAAGTTATACCAATAGGCGTAACCACCTTCCGAAAGAAGGTGGGGACGTAGGCACTTTGGAGTCGAATATTTCCATGCAACGCCCATAGACGTAATGTTAAAATCCGAAAATGTTACTGGGGACTGATCCCCAGTGACCCTAGTGGTGGTTACGCGGCTGGTTATACTGGTGTAGTGGCATCGTGATTCTCGAATCTCCGATATACTCCTTTGCCGTTGTTATTTTGGTATTTTGTTTGACAACTTGTTACAAGTTACAGTGATGACTAAGGGACAACTCAATGGCATGCGCGAATCATATGCCATTGATTTCGCAGCTGATGATCGCCTATGTTTTCCACTGATGATCCTGTCTGTTTTCGCAGCTGATCATCCTCTCGGCTCTGGTGGCTGCGGCTGCAGCCAGCTACGGCGCCAGCGGCGGCTCGGTCGACTACCACTCAGTTCCCGATTACAGCTACGGCTACAGCACCACCGACCCCTACTCCGGCGTCGACAACCACGCACAGGAGAACCGGCTGGGCCACCGCACCGAGGGCTCCTACTCCACCCTGCTGCCGGACGGCCGCAGGCAGATCGTCACCTACTGGGTGGACGGCGATTCCGGATATAACGCCCAGGTGACCTACGAAGGCGTAGCGCATCACCCAGCGACGACGATCGCACATGGTGGATCTGCTGGATACGGGCAGGGTGCTGCCGGAGGTTCGGTTGGTGCTGTGGGTGGTGCGGTGATTGGTGCTGTGGGTGGTGCGGTGCATGGTGCTGTTGGTAGTGCTGTTGGTGGCGCCGTCCATGGTGTTGTTCATGGTGCTGTCCAAGGCGGCATTGGTGCAAGCGGACGTGGTGTTGTGTACGCAGGCAGTCACGGCAACTCAGGCTCCGGAAACCAGGGTTATGGCTCCGGAAACCAGGGTTATGGCTCCGGAAACCACGGTTATGGTTACGTGAACCAGGGTTATGGCAACGTGAACCAGGGTTATGGCTACAGGAACCAGGGTTATGGCTACAGGAACCAGGGTTATGGCTCCGGAAACCAGGGATATTATGGTTACCAGGGACCTTACTATGGAAACCAGGGATACGGCCTCCAGGGATCTTCCCGTGGTAGCCAGGGATTTGGTTTACAGGGACCTGTCTTCGGTGGACAGGGATTTGGAAATCAGGGTATTTACTAAAAGTTTCGATCTGTTCAATGCCTTTCAGAATCTGGGTTTCTTGTCCTGTGATCCATCCCAAACAATGTATTTATGGTGTATATGCGATACTAAAAATATAGGTTGAATGCGTCTGTAAAAATATACGATCTGCACACTGGAGCACCTGGTTTTTCTTTTTCTCAGACATCGACACTCGATTTGTGCGGAGCTTCGCTTAACATCGCATAACTTTCATTATCAATTTCATTCTAGTTGGTCAAGCATGACGAAGTTTTGCCGAACATTTTTAGATGAAGGGAACAAAGTGACGTCGCGGCGCACGACGTTAGTAATATCAAATCAGCAAAACAGCAATCAATCTAATCGATAGAATTTCAAACAAAGCAGAATTTTCCACAAAGTGTCATGTAATACAAACCGTTTTGAATCACCAAATAAAATAAAAAGAAATATAAGGATACTTCTCTAGCTGGAAGATTCTCGTTATGTTAGAAAAAAAATGTGTTGAAGAATTGAGTCATGGAAAATGTTCAAACGAAATGATCAAATTATGAGGTTTGTAATTATTTGTCAACTGCACCATGCCACACCTAGATACGATGTCACTTTCTTGCAAATTTGTAATAATGCAATGAGAAAATATGTCCATGTAGAATAAATTAATTTATTTTGAATTATCTTGCGATTCCTTTAACCCTCGCCCTACAGGCCTGACAGGCCCCCCTTGAGGTTTTTGCTTCAATAGCTTTTTACACATGCGGCGCATCTTGCTGACATTTTTGTAAGCTGAGTTTACAACAATTATACGTATGGTGTAAGAATTTGATTGAAATTGGTTGAGTGGTTTGGGAGATAATCATGTTTTGATGATGTCATGTTGGTGGAAAAATATAAATATTTGAAAAATGGTAGACAACAGAGTATTAAAGAAAATTGCAAAAGCAATTCACCAAATATTTAAAATGGCATTCTCTTGAAAATGACAATCTCTGATTTTCAAACTTTTGGGTTTGTGACCCCTAAAATAACAAGTAAAAAATTAAATCCCCACAAAATCACAATTTTCGAAGATGTTAGAAAACCGGAATATATGTGAGAGAACTGAATATAGACAATACCCATACCAAATTTGAAAGCAATATCTTCATTTTTCACAAACTGATGACGTCATTTTTTAATAACTTTTTTGACTGTTTTGGACAAGATACGAACAAATAATTACCTTTCCTGTATTTCTGAGCTAAAACTGGTCTAGGAACATGCCTTTTTATTTACACTTACCAATTTCTAATTTTGAGGCTTCCTTAACCCTATTTGTAACAGGGGGGCGGATTCCCCCCCCCCCCCCTCATGTTTTTCGCAGATATCTCCAGAACGGCTGGGAGCAGGCCCATTAAATTTTGGGACTTTTCATAGAATTGAACTCCGCATTTGGAGTCAAAATTTTGAGTTCTTAACCTGAACAGAGGCGGTTCCAGGGCACAGTTTTGGGTGGGTTCGGAGGCGACATTTGGCGAAAATACGGAAATGCGATCTTCACGGTTTCTTCCTAACTGCATCAAGTATGAAGGAGTTACATCGGCTTACCGTGATTGCAACAAGTGCAAATTGGATGATGTTAATGAAATATCATACAAAATTGCATGGCAGAGGCGGTTTCAGGGGCTTGAAAAGGGGGGGGGGGTTCCAGGAAGTATTCAATGCTTGGCGGGAAGCCAATAGAGCAATGTAATGGGCATTTATAGCTATCAAGATGTAAAAGATAGCTTCTGCTTCCATTATTTGCATAATTTATTACATATAGAGTTTCAGGGAGTGTTCAGGAACATGAAAAGGGGGGTGACTGGCATGGTGATGACGATATGCCAGCGATAACGGCGCAATATACGTTTAGCTTATAATAATATATGCACATATGAGACCAGAAAAGGGAATAAAGTCATTTTTTGCAGAGGCGCGCTCAGGAATGGAAGAAAGGTGGTCATATTATTGCAAGGAAACTAAGAGGCATGGGCGTACAATGACATAACATACTGCAGTTTTCGGATGAAACACGCACCACAGGCTACTCTACGAACGATTACAAGATAATAGGCGAGTCGAGGTAGGGTAAAAAGGGGGGTAAGCAATGTTAATTGAAGTTGTAAGTGAAATAGTCACTGTTGACTAGTTATTATCATAATAGCGGATAATATACTTATCAAAAGGTCTTACGCCGCCCTAGTTTGGATCCTGGATACGCCTATGATGAAGTACAACATGCAAAAAGGAACTATCTATGATCAGTAACATATTTATAGTGCTGGGTAGCAACTTGTCTGCGGTTAATATTTTCCCCAATTTTACCCCCCTTTTTCACTAACCTGGTACCGCTTATGGCAAAAAAATATGATTTATAACTGTTTTTTCTAATGTCTCAATCACATACCATTTCATTTATCAAAAAAACAACATCAAAAAATGGTTTTATTACGCATTTACTTCACCCCCATATTGAGTGACCTGCACACGCCTATGATTTTTGAATTTTCAAACATCACCGTCATATATCAATTTCTGATTCAATCTCTATCGATTCCTATTAGTTGTGTTAAAATCAGTCGATAAACATGAAAGCTATGTTGGATCAAAAATACCACTAAAATTTGTAGTTTTTGCCCCCCTGTTGCCCCCCTATCCCAAATTTATATTTGTTTATTATTTATAAATGTAGATCATGTTGAGGGGAATTAAACACCGTTTCATTTTTGAAAATCGGACGGGTAGATCTCGAGATCTCCGGGGGGGGGCGGAATCCGCCCCCCCCCCCCTGTTACAAATAGGGGTAGCCAGGAGCCTGTTACAAATAGGGTTAAGAGCAAAATAACTGTTCTGGACGTGGTAAATCCGAGGTCATTCACTTGACCTGGAAGGGCACCTATTGACCTGAAACCTAAAAATAGCATACTGTTAGATTCCTATCATGACAGCCAACATGCTGGTTCTTACTGCATTGCTCTAAGTTGCTTGGTTTGGAAGTGAACAGGGGGGCCTGTCAGACCCCCGTAGGGTGAAAGTGAAAAAGCTCCGGTAGGGCGAGGGTTAAACTGGCTTGTTACCATGCAAGTATCGTCCGATCTGGTACCAGACATAAACTCCAGTTTATAGCTCTGGATGTGCGATTTCTACTCACGTCCTAGTGCAATTTTGAGAAAATTGTGTGTGAATAGTAAACGAATAAACTTCATACATGGAAAGGCAAGCCTGAAGCTCAGGCTCCACTGTGCACATTTACGTGATGCGTTTTTTCGATTTATCGTTTTATCGTGTCGCTTTTACGTTTTTTCACTTTCTAGCTTTTTCGCTTTCTAGCTTTTGCACTTTATCGTTTCCTCAAGCATTAACACATGTTTCACGTGGCACACTTCGTTAGGGAACTTCCGAAACGGATGGAACTGTGAATCAGATTATCACAATATTTTTGTTTCGCCGCGATATTGTGATCCAAGATAAAGTTATCTTCCATCAAACCCCCCACTACATTGTAATTTTGACCTTTTTTCTCACCCTTCCTCAACTATACTGCTTATTTCCCACGCCGGTACCTATCGCAACGGTGGCCGAGAGGTTATAGGCGCTGATCAGAATGGTACGGTTATCCGAAGATTACGGGTTCCAAACCCCGTCAGGCTGCTTTTTCACCGTATAAATTTGTCCTCAATAAAAGACGAGGCGAAGCACGAACGGATATAATTTCACAGGAAAACTTGCATAAAAACCGTCAACAATCGTCGTTCCGCTGCGCACAAAGCTTAATTGAATAGGTATGTATCAATATATGAGCATGGTAAATACCTGTAGTGTGTACGGCAGACCTCTGGTAGATTCCAACAATTATACAAATATGTAGGTGTGCATCGTAAGCGAGTCAAAGCGACTCCACTGATGATTTGCAGTTTGCACGCTGGCTAAACCGCGGGCTTCAATTTGTTCCTTCACAAGCAACCTCATGCTTCTCCACAGCTCATTGAATGACTATTAGGGAAACACAGATCACTTATAAATTAACCAGCTTCCTCTCACTTGTGACTTGAACTCCTAAAATTCATGAAATCAGGTTGAAGCCGCTTGAAACACACACAAGTTGAAACCGCTTGACACTGCCACAACGGAACCAACCGCCCGACACACGCAAAGATGGCCATCGGAATGTTTTGTTTACATTACACAACGGCGAGTGACGAAGCTCAGCTTTCTTTTCAAACGCAAGGTGGCAGGAGTAGTTTAAATACGGCAAATAGCTGCTTCTTTGCAAATATTCGCTTGAAACACAGCCACAAATCACTTGCAAGGTGGCATGATGAGCACAGCAAACTTCAAAAGTGCAAAATCTTTCAACTGATCAAACATTTTCTCGTTTTGATCTTTCTCATTTTTTCGTTTTTGCGTGTTGATTAGACGTTTTCTGGTTACACTTTTTCACTTTTCCGTTTCGATTTTGAGGCTTACCGTACCGATTACGCACTTTTTCATGTATTCACTTTCTCATTTCGTTCAGTGGAGCCTGCACTGTATATTAACACGTAGTTAACATTTTTATGAACGTGAGAAAACGCAAAGTCGACCTGATAAAACGTAAAAGCGAAGCGATAAATTGCAAAAGCGTGCAGTGGAGCCCGGCAGTTAGGCGCCATCGGCGGGTCAGGATGGCCGAGCGGCCCAAAGCGCTGCGTTCAGGTCGCAGTCGGGGTCTCAGGGCGTGGGTTCGGATCCCACTTTTGACATGAATTTTCAGCTACATACGCAGCGTTACGACTGATCGCTGCCTGCCCCACAACCACCACGACAGGCGCTGATCCAAAACTGGCATCTGAACCGTACTCCCCAAAAGTCACTGAAATCGGTAGCAATGTAATGCATTTCTTGTTGCACATAAAAAACTGTAAGGAAATTTCAGCAAATGAAGATTGTTTTTAATCAATGGTTAGCACACATGCAAGTGAAATCTGACGAGTTTTGTGTGACCCTATGATAATTTTCTGGACCCCCCCCCAAAAAAAAATATATATATATATTTATTCTTCAAACGCACTTTCGATCGTGCGCCACTCCCATCATGTCCGCAGAACAATCTGGTCTGCATGACCAGGCTGACCGTGGTCTGGTTTGACCAGTCTGGTCTGCATGGCCAGGCTGACCGTGGTCTGGTCTGAATGACCAGGCTGGCCGTGGTCTGGTCTGACCAGTCTGGTCTGCATGGCCAGGCTGACCGTGGTCTGGTCTGCATGGCCAGGCTGACCGTGGTCTGGTCTGCATGGCCAGGCTGACCGTGGTCTGGTCTGACCAGTCTGGTCTGCATGACCAGGCTGACCGTGGTCTGGTCTGCATGGCCAGGCTGGCCGTGGTCTGGTCTGACCAGTCTGGTCTGCATGGCCAGGCTGACCGTGGTCTGGTCTGCATGGCAAGGCTGGCCGTGGTCTGGTCTGACCAGTCTGGTCTGCATGGCCAGGCTGACCGTGGTCTGGTCTGCATGGCCAGGCTGACCGTGGTCTGGTCTGCATGGCCAGGCTGACTGTGGTCTGGTCTGCATGGTCAGGCTGGCCGTGGTCTGGTCTGCATGGCCAGGCTGACCGTGGTCTGGTCTGACCAGTCTGGTCTGCATGGCCAGGCTGACCGTGGTCTGGTCTGCATGGCCAGGCTGACCGTGGTCTGGTCTGCATGGCCAGGCTGGCCGTGGTCTGGTCTGACCAGTCTGGTCTGCATTGCCAGGCTGACCGTGGTCTGGTCTGCATGGCCAGGCTGACCGTGGTCTGGTCTGACCAGTCTGGTCTGCATGGCCAGGCTGACCGTGGTCTGGTCTGCATGACCAGGCTGACCGTGGTCTGGTCTGACCAGTCTGGTCTGCATGGCCAGGCTGACCGTGGTCTGGTCTGACCAATCTGGTCTGCGTGGCCAGGCTGTCCGTGGTCTGGTCTGCATGACCAGGCTGACCGTGGTCTGGTCTGACCAGTCTTGTCTGCATGGCCAGGCTGACCGTGGTCTGGTCTGCATGACCAGGCTGACCGTGGTCTGGTCAGCATGGCCAGGCTGACCGTGGTCTGGTCTGCATGGCCAGGCTGACCGTGGTCTGGTCTGACCAATCTGGTATGCATGGCCAGGCTGACCGTGGTCTGGTCTGACCAGTCTGGTCTGCAACGCCAGGCTGACCGTGGTCTGGTCTGACCAATCTGGTCTGCATGGCCAGACTGACCGTGATCTGGTCTGACCAGTCTGGTCTGCATGGCCAGGGTGGCCGTGGTCTGGTCTGCATGGCCAGGGTGGCCGTGGTCTGGTCTGCATGGCCAGGGTGGCCGTGGTCTGGTCTGACCAATCTGGTCTGACCAGTCTGGTCTGCGTGGCCAGGCTGACCGTGGTCTGGTCTGCATGGCCAGGCTGACCGTGGTCTGGTCTGACCAGTCTTGTCTGCATGGTCAGGCTGACCGTGGTCTGGTCTGCATGGCCAGGCTGACCGTGGTCTGGTCTGACCAGTCTTGTCTGCATGGCCAGGCTGACCGTGGTCTGGTCTGACCAGTCTGGTCTGCGTGGCCAGGCTGACCGTGGTCTGGTCTAATCATGGTCTGAGAAGACCACGGCCACCATGGCCACCGCGGCCACCTAGCGGCCAGCTGAGCGAATTAGTTCCCAAACTCATGGGGGGTAGTGTGTATAGATGGCGTTGTCAGAATCGCCAGAAGTGTATGGAATATTGTAAAACGAATTACCCATTGTTATACTGTTACCGCAGGATAGCGCAGCTTCGAGTACTAATAAACAATGGCAGGTGGCGCAGTGTCGCTCACCATAAAAAAAAACAAGGCACTTCCAAGCACGTCAAGAGGGCCCACCATAACATTTGCAATGCGACTATCGCGTGTCTCGTGTTGCCGGTATCGTTTCCCGTGTTTCGTGTTGCCGGTGTCGTTACCTGTGTCTCGTGTTGCCGGTGTAGTTTCCCCTGTCTCGTGTTGCCGGTGTAGTTTCCCCTGTCTCGTGTCGCCGGTGTCGTTTCCCGTGTCTCGTGTCTCGTGTTGCCGGTGTAGTTTCCCGTGTCTCGTGTTGCCGGTGTCGTTTCCCGTGTTTCGTGTTGCCGGTGTCGTTTCCCCTGTCTCGTGTTGCCGGTATCGTTTCCCGTGTCTCGTGTTGCCGGTGTTGTTTCCCTTGTCTCGTGTTGCCGGTGTCGTTTCCCCTGTCTCGTGTTGCCGGTGTCGTTTCCCCTGTCTCGTGTTGCCGATGTCGTTTCCCCTGTCTCGTGTTACCGGTGTCGTTTCCCCTGTCTCGTGTTGCCATTGTCGTTTCCCCTGTATCGTGTTGCCGGTGTCGTTTCCCGTGTCTCGTGTTGCCGGTGTCGTTTCCCGTGTCTCGTGTTGCCGGAGTCGTTTCCCGTGTTTCATGTTGCCGGTGTCGTTACCTGTGTCTCGTGTTGCCGGTGTCATTTCCCGTGTATCGTGTTGCCGGTGTCGTTTCCCCTGTATCGTGTTGCCGGTGTCGTTTCCCGTGTCCCGTCTCTCGTGTTGCCGGTGTCGTTTCCCGTGTCTCGTGTTGCCGGTATCGTTTCCCGTGTCTCGTGTTGCCGGTGTCGTTTCCCCTGTCTCGTGTTGCCGGTGTCGTTTCCCGTGTCTCGTGTTGCCGGTGTCGTTTCCCGTGTATCGTGTTGCCGGTGTCGTTTCCCGTGTTTCGTGTTGCCGGTGTCGTTTCCCGTGTTTCGTGTTGCCGGTGTCGTTTCCCGTGTCTCATGTTGCCGGTGTCGTTTCCCGTGTTTCGTGCTGGCGGTGTCGTTTCCCCTGTCTCGTGTTGCCGGTGTCGTGTTTCCCGTGTGAGGAGTGTCGAAGAGAACCGACATACGTCAGAGAGCACCAGGATGTGATGACTGATTCCGAATTTTAGTCTCTCGTCCAGAGCTCGGGACTGGCGTCCGCCGGCATGTGTGGTTTTTCCAGTTCAAGTACACAAGTACGCGGAATCGTGCCAGGCGCCGGCGCACACTGGGCCAGCCAGCCGCCATAAACGCAAGAAACTATATATGGCCAAGATATTGGCCTCGGGGCTATACAAACGGAGACTCCCGGGGTATTAGGACATGGGAAAGCGTATCGGTGCAATTCAGTTTTCCTCAGACCAGTTCCTGTTTTGTTATGGAAATTATCCAAGGGGGAGGAGGCAATGGCCACACACACACACACCTCTCCGTGTGTGTGTGTGTGGGGGGGGGCATCTTTTTGTGGCAAAAAGGTACCCCCCATTTTTTTATTCTCCGCGGATTTGGGCTGGTCGCCTTACTTTGATATTCGAGATTAAGAAATTCACTTTTCAAATTCACAAAAGAACAATGATTTTGTGGATTTTTTATCTCGTAATTTTGTACTCCTCTTTTTTTGGAGTCAAAACAAATAACGAAAGTCCGAGATAGCCATGTTGAAGCGAATGTCATTTCCCTTCTTTTGACGTTTTTTTATTTGCAATTGGCTTCAAAACTCTATTTTCTACGATTGTTCAAACATTTATCATTTTTCCACCAAAATGGCATGACATGGCGTCATTAACACGCGCTCTGGAGGGGGGCGAAATCCGCCCACCCCTCCGGTTTTTCGAGGATAGCACAAAAACAGCGGCGCGCAGCGCCGCCGTTTTTTGCATACCTGTTTAGAAATTAACTTCCCGCATTATGTAAAATTCTTGGCCTCAGATCATCTCAGGTCAGGTCACCAGACCAGGTCACGTGATGACCTCAACTCCAAACGTTTGCAGTAGTACCACAGCCACAGTTTTACGCCGATCGGTTTCAATCTTGCAGGACTTCATAAGGTCATAGATACCAACAATTTGTTTATCTCGGATTTATAATATCGGTGACCTAAGGTCAGGTCAATTTTGTGACCGCAAACACGGTTTTATCAATAACTATCGACACAATGAAGATAGAGAAGAGAAAACGGTACCAATATGTTTGTCTCGTCGAGACATGTCTCCCAATATGCAACATGACCAACTTGGATCACCACTTGACCTTGACCTGAGGTCAAATTTCTCAGTTGACCTAACCCGATCACCATGAACATGATTCGAAGCGCCTTGACAAGAAACACGCGATGGCGTAAACATTATTACTTTATCTTTATTAGGTAAAAGGTTATTTGGAGAAAACAGTTTTGAAAACAAAATCACCTTTTTCACATTCGATGACCTCTAGAGCCTAAACTATTGACCTGAGCTCAAATCTGAGGACACCTATGTCGTTTGCATTTGTCAATTACTTTCGCTTGCTTTTTTCTGTTTGCTGCTAACTATCATAGTTCCCGAGATATTTAGGGGTGTTCGAACCGAAGTCTTCAAAACTTGAAAATCTGACCCTTGATGACCTCTGGTGACCTCAATATTGACCTTAAAAGAAATTAATGAAATACTTTCGAAAGAGCTTGTCTCGAGCTATCTAACGTCGTTTCCCGCTTGTCGCTACGTTGCGTGGTTTTCGAGATCATAGGGGGGGCGAAATCCGCCCCCCTCCAGGGCGTGTAATTCTCAGAGGCCCTCCAGGGCGCGTGTTAAAACGTCATCTTGAGAAAAGTTCTTGAAAAAAAATCCGGGAGGTGGGCTGATTCCCCCCCCCCCCCCCCCCCCCAGCGGGGCGAGGGTTACGTATCAACAGGGCTGTTTGAATTGCATCAGGTGCGATGTTCTGTCTATTATTGAAAGAAAGGCAGTGGCGTCGCCACGGTTTCAAAACTTGTACGGACACACCATGACATCGAACCTTTCGAGCGGGGCGGGGGGGGGGGGAGGGGAGTAGGACGTGATCTTTGTCAGGGGTGTCAAACCGGTGTTTAATCCCTCGCCCTACGGGGACCTTTTCACCTTCGCCCTACGGGGGTCCTAAAAATACCCCCCCCCCCCCCCACCCCCCCTGTTAACTTCCAAACCAAGTAATATAGAGCAATGCAGTAAGAACCAGCATGTTGCCTGTCATAACAGGAATCGAACAGCGTGCGATTTTTAGGTTGCAGGTCAACGGGTGACCTTCCAGGTCAAGTGAATTACCTAAGATCGACCACGTCCAAAAATAGCGATTGTACAGGGCGCTTAGTATAACTTCAGCACGGAGAGAGATAGCGATACACCGTAAAAGTAGCGTGATGCCTGTAGCTTAAAATACAAATGCATACCATGTTGAGCATCTAGGTCAACTGCTGGCCTTTAAGGTCAGGTCAATGGCCAATGGGTAATGACATGAACTTGACGAAAAAGTCACGACCTATAAGTGGTATGTATACGTCAACTTTGTATAAGATAAATATAATTGTTATAAACTCAGCTACTGAAACTTTCAGCAAGATGCGTCGCATGTGTAAAACGTTATTCAATACAAACCTCGGGAGTGGGGGGGGGGGTCGTTTTAGGACCCCCCGTAGGCTAAGGGTTAGAGAAAACCAGTCATTTGCAACTGTACTAGTATTGTTGCAAACGTACTGGACAGCCCAGTATGTATATATATATATATATATATATATATATATATATATATATATATATATATATATATATATATATATATATATATATATAACATATATATAAGGTCATACATATAAGGTAACATATATATAACATATAACAGGCTCCTGGCTACCCCCTGTTACAAATAGGGGTAGCCAGGAGCCTGTTACAATTAGGGTTAAAGGGATTATACGGGTTTTTCCCAGAATAATTGAGTTAGATAGTAAAACGTACTTATAAAGGTGGTAGAAATCCCACGGTAGCCACATTTTTCTGGAAATGACCTCTTCTGCACGTAAGGATATTCCAAAGTGCGCGGTGATGCCACCGCGTATTTTCTGCAGGACCGGCTAAGGAAGAGCTAGTCATCTCTTTTATGCTAATAAAAACACCTCACGTATGGCATATTTCTTGTAAAATAAGCAATATTTGAAAGAAAATAAACTTGTTTTGTTCCAACGACAGCAGCAGTTACCTAGTTTTCCCATAAAACTATAAATTTTTCATGAATTTTCATGCCAAAAAAATAATATACCACCACCAAATTCTCAACGCTGAGAAAAGCCAGACTGGCCAGAGAAAAGAAAACCACAAAAACACAAAACCTCAACGAACAGTGTGTAGTAGTACAAAGTCCCGTCAGTTTTGAATTGCATAATAATTTTGTGATCCAGTGTGGGACTTGCAGATAATTCAAAACTCTCAAATTGATCTTAAGATAAAAGTGGTGGACAGTAGTGCCTATCAAGCACTCGTTATCTGATACTAGTCTCGAAAAACGCCCAAGTTTTAACGCTGGTAATTTCTGAAATAATGGACTAAATGAGCATTGAGGTCCCTGTTATATGTATGTCTTAAACGTGTTTAAAGCTCATACAACTGCAAAAGAGTGCATTTACTTTCAGGACGGAAACCCGTATAATCCCTTTAAGACATCTACCAATATCAGTGGGTTTCCTGTAAACCGAGATAACGATTGTTTTATTTTAAGCATCAACTGTTACATCTAGAAATGGAATTCGGTAGTTTACTGACATTTCGAACGTGAATTTGATAATTGATTTGTCTTCAAGTTCGGATTTGAGGCACATGAGTTGTTCCTCGTCAACAATATCAACAAATATGTCATCAGTGTACCGACAGTACGTGAAAGGTTTCTTCTAGGCTCTCTAAGGTCAGTGATTCTATCTGTGCCATATACGTTTCCACAAATGACACCCCAAGGGGAACCCATTGCCACCCCATCGATCTGTCGGCAAAGTTTGCCCTCTGGGTGCAAGTCTGGGTGCAAAAGGAAAGAGTGTCTTTTGTGCATATCTCAAAGAGACGTTTGAGTTAGCTCTTGCTCTAGGTACACGTGGCGCCGGGATAGACGCATGAGAGTACACGTTCTCCAAGAAGCATATCAATCGTCTGATGGACAGGGACATTCGTAAAGAGTGAAGATGCGTCAAGAGATGCCAGGGTCCCATGCCTCTCCCGTACTCTGAGTATTTCTATGAATTCTTCAGACGATCTCAGGGAATTAGTTTTGGGTATGCAAGGTGAAATAATAGAGTTCAGCTGTATAGCTACATTGTAAGCTGGCGTGGGAATCCATGCAAAATGATTGGTCTAATAGGGATAAATTCTCTGGGTGTCTGGGTTTCCATAAAAGTAACCTGAGTTAATCTCACCTCTCAGTTTCTGGAATATTACGCCACCGTTCTCTGAGTTAGCGACATCGATTACATCATTCAGGATGATTGTATATTATAACAAGTTTTATATCACATTCTTCTAGAACATTCAAACCATAATTCGATTAGATTGAAACTGTGATGTATAGCTTTTCTTGCATGTGTGCATTATTTCATCTTGTGTATATGGTGCTGATGAAGTCTTTTATGACGAAACGCGTCCACCTATGTGTTTGCTTTCCTGTGTCATATATGCCATAATTGTCTGTATATGAATACATTTGTCAGACATGAACGGAACAACAACAATCAACACAGAGATGAAGGAATACTACACCAAGAAGAAGCTAGCAAGCAGTTTTAATCGTCTCAAATTCCTCAATGATTGTATATTTGCACAAGTTTTGTATCACATTCTTCTAGAACATTCAAATAATAATTCGAATAGATTGAAACTGTGATGTATAGCTTTTCTTGAGTGTGTGCATTATTTCATCTTGTGTATATGGTGCTGATGAAGTCATTTATGACGAAACCCGTCCGCCTATGTGTTTACTTTCCTGTGTCATGTATGCCATAGTTGTCTGTATATGAATATATACACATATATTACATAGCTGAAGGGGGTCGCACGGGTGTTATCGTAAAGCTGAACAATTAAAATGAACCTTAAACGGAAACAATAACAGACGGTTCCAATAGCTCAGCAGAAGCGAACATTTCTCCCGCCAGCAGGCAAGGCTACCTACCGCCAGGGCGCACAGCCCGGCGCAGCCGGGCGGTCGGCTGAGACCCCGCGGGCGGCGGCGGCGGCACTGACAATGACGGGTTCCACTGTACACCATTCCACCGTGTCCCAGGGACGTCGCTCAACTAGCGTTTCGTCGCACCACTGGCTATGGTGAGACATCTACCGGGCGATATTTTAACCAATAGTTCCCGGAAGATAAATGTCCTCGGTGTTCTATTTTTGGAGGTCGCAAGCTTTGGCTGCCACTACTTTGTATGTGGCTGGATACCACGATTTTAGCTGCTGCTAGCTTGGATGATGACGATGTCCCCTACCCGGGCGAAATTTGGATATCGCAAGCATTGTATGGTGCTGTTTTGGATGGTACAAGCATTGCATGCTACAACTTTGAACGCTTCCATATACACCCGTTTTGAGAGCCTGCAAGTGAGATGGATTTTCAGGTTGTGTATGCCTCGAGCTGTATTTCAAAAGGTTATTCCGGCAAAATTGTTCAATATCTTCTGTGCAGCGTGATGGTTTGTCATTAACGTTAGCCACAGTATGGATTTACCATCTTGATTGTTTGTTAATTGTTTGTTCATTTCCTATTGTTTAAAATGTCATTGTTGATGCTTGATTACTTTGATACTTTGATCTTCTTTCAGTGGTTTATTTATGATTAATGTAGGTAACCCTGCATTTAATTCATGCTTATTGATTTTACTACATCCTGCCTCAAAATATTGGCAGTTTTTACATGCTGCTGTTCTAGCAATGTTCTAAATGTTTTAGCAAAGTATATTTTAGTATACAAATTACATAACCATCTAATATGGTGAAAACGCGTGAAAATGTCTGTTCTCCAATTCGGTCCCATCTGGAATCCGTATATTATCAATTCTCTGAACCGATCCGGTCTAGTACATCCGGATTAGACCGGATTAAAAATCCGGTGGATTGGTCAGGACCGTTTAATACTCTGATTGCTATGATTGACAGGATATAATACAGATAACTAGGGCTTCTGTCATCCAAATATATAGTGTTAGCAGTGCTAACTTCAAACTTGCAACTTGTTATTAGCAGCATGCTACAACGAGTAGCGTGTTTTTTATGATTCTGTTCATTAGGTTTGATATGCTTTTCTTTGGTCTGATAATTCAACCCCTTGTCCGAAGAGAGTTTCAAAAAAGTTATTGGTTCTGTGCAATATCAAATTTATCAAAGACAAAATGTTAGCTGGATGCTTTAATGTTATGGGGTTGAAGGGTGGTATTTGCGAAGGGGAAGTTTTGTTTATATTTGTTAAATACAATTAAATAATTATCTTGTTATTGTTGCCCACCCTGTGAGTGATGGTCATTGCCAAAATCTTGGAATGGAGAAAACGCTTTCGAGTGACTGTAAAAATAGGTCGTGTACGTGTTTGAAGAAGAAAAAATGTGTTCTGTATGGGATTTTATGTAAACAAGTAATACAACTTTCCATTATTTCATTGAATTAGCTGGTCCATAGTCAATACGGACACGGCGCCCAGGTGCGATTCTTCATGTTTTTTTTCCTCGAATAATGCTTTGCCGGTACCTACGTCTCTGCGACATATGAATTGCTGGAATTGCCATGAATTGACATTGCCTGCTAAATACTTTAGGATCCATCACTTCATCAGCACGCTTCTCAGAATTTCGAGTAGTGACATATTTGTATTATCTTTGGACAAAATACACACGAAGAAAATATGGCACATTAAGGTGAAAATGTTATGAACACAGCGAATTAATAAGGATATCCAGCAACAGCAGCACCACCGACACTTCCAACGCCATAACCAGCACCATAGCCGGCGGCACCAACTCCACGGAAACCGACACCACGACCAACAGCACCAACAGCACCATGGGTAACACCACCAACAGCACCATAGCCGACACCACCTCCTCCAACAATCGGGGTCTGAGGATGCTGGGCCACGCCGATGTACTGGACGTTGGCGTTGTAGCCCGAGTTGCCGTCCACCCAGTAGGTGACCACCTGTCTACGACCGTCCGGCAGCAGGGTGGAGTAGGAGCCCTCCGTGCGTTCTCCTTGGCGGTTCTCCTGGGAGTCGATGTCCACACCGGAGTAGGCGTCCTTGACGGCATGGGCAGTGTTGTAGTCGGGAACGGAGTAGTAGTCCTGGGAGCTGTCTTGGCCGTATGATCCTCTAAGAGACGATGATCCTCCAGCGGAGGATCCCAGACGACCTCCAATATGACCTACAGCTCCACCAGCAACAGGTCCATATATTCCTGCATAGTTTCCTCGCAAATGGCCTCCAAGGGAGCCGCCGCCAAAACCGCCGGTGTAGGATACCCCAGCAGCGGAGGCAGCAGCGATGACGGCATACAGAATAATCAGCTGAAAATATAGATAATCCTATGTTATGCAGTTTAACTGGCAACAAGATCTCAACATGAAGTGCATAGAGCAAAAGTACCAACTGGAAATGTCTGATAACTGATTATTTGTTCATTCATTGTTTGGGAACTATACATTTTAATTGATATAATTTATATGAATCATGACGATATGTAACGGTAGAATTCAGAATGACCTATTCAAAGCTGCAATTATTTTGTGCTAGAGACAGTGCGTTAATAGTTTTCAGCAATTACTTCAATTTCAAACCATATATAAAAACTGTTAGCTTTTATCTTTTCGAATTACAATTACAACTCTATGTCTGTAAATGTCCGGAATCATTCGTCGCGATCTTTGTGGCGTATGAATTCAGATCTTTAGCAGCCACAGCAGCCACTCTATAGGTCGTATTTTACCTTCATGTTGCCTGTTCTGTTCTGTGATAGGAACTGATGGTGTGCAGAGCACAGTCCCGGCTTATATACTGGTCCACCACTGCAGACAACCCCAAGGTGTGTTGAGCGAAAGGATATCCTCTGTGTTCGGAGCAAGAGCAGGTGTCAGAGTAGTCTCACAGACACGAATAGTTGACAAGGTCACGGTTTCACTGCTCCACATTTTGCCAGAAAAGTGCTGCCTTGCAGAATGGCGCAAGCGGTAAAACATCAAGAATGAATGACTGAGGTGATGGCTGTGGGTGTTGCCTAATAACATGGGCTTCCGGAAAGGATGGAAGTAAAGTCATAAGTTACTTATACTTAGGGAGACATAAGTCAGTCAAAAATAAAGATGTTGCTTTCAAATTTGGTTCGGGTACCGTCCATACTTAGTTCTCTAATATATCTTCGTTTTTTAAATATCTTTCTAAAAGGAAAAAATGTGGAAATTGTTCCAAAAAAATCATTTTTTTTGGGGGGGGTCAAAAATCATAAACTTCGAAATTCAAGATAGCTATTTGGAAAAGAACGTTACTTTATTTCGTATTATCATTCTATTTGCAATTTGCATACAAACTCGATCTTCTACGAATTTTCAAACATTTCTCGTTTTCCCACCAAAAATGGCATGACATGACGACACTAAAACGTAATTATATCCCAAACTATTTAACTAATGTCAATTAAATTTTTACAGAAGACATATAATTAATGCAGAATATTGTACCAAAAGTTACACATCGATAATTGGTATCGTTGTAAAGTTATGGATGAAATTCGGGAGGGAGTGGGGTAAAATTTAACCCCCTCCCAGCGCCGCGCAAGTTAAAAACCAAAAAAAACGTAATAAAACAAAATTATTGCTATCGGAGTACAAAACAGATTCATTTGAAAAGATCCAATCCGATCCGAATCCGTAAGCCTCTGATCCTGATCCAATCCAATCCGGCAGATGAATCAAAAGCTGAACAGGTCCAATCCGGTCCGGTAGCAATATAGTTGAAACTTTGCTACTTTGCAATATAGTTGCAATATAGTTGAAATATAGTTGCAATATAGTTGCAATATATTACTTTGCAATATAGTTGAAATTTAAAGAGCTAACTGAAACAAAGGACATTAGTAGGATAATTTCCATTAGTCTTATCAGCAATCATTTAGAAGGACACAAAACCTTGACACAGACACCAAAACTAGCCAAAATTAAGTTTAAAATACTGTGGTGGTATTTTATGCAATCACAGGAACTAGAGATGCCACTTTTCAGGCCTGTTGCCACCCACCCCTCCCCGCAAACTCTGTTCAACTACCCACCACGAACCGCTTACCCGTATAAGCTGCCAGCTACCCGCTGAAACCAGTAAAGGAAATTTGCAATATCTAGAGATTTTAGGATAAAAACTACATTTCATAATGAAAGCACAATTTAACTGTAGCATTCAAAGCTATTAAACATCTTTAGTCACTTAAAACAAGTAAGCAGAATATATAACATCAAATCAAAGGCCTAATATATTTGAGAAATGCCTGAAAAAAAACATAATGTCGTGTCAAAGTAGGCGAGGCCTACCTCCTGATAGCTAACAAACAATTCATCAGCCTACATATCAATATCATAGATATAGGTGTCCATAAACTGCATACTACACAGCAACTAGCTGTTTCTTCATCTTGTAACACAAATCAGGAAGTAAGCTCATGTGCATTGCACAAAGTCTCTTATGCGTCACAAATAGTGTTTTACGAACAGCTGATGAAATAGTGACGATAAACAAAGAAATATGTTTTGTAAGCTAAATATCAAACAAAACTTGTTTCACAGTTCAAGGAATACAACTAAGAAAACACATATTTCGAAATATTTCGTATAGACCAAACAAAACATATTGCCATCAGGTTTTGCTCCCACTTTCTGGACCCAAATGTGATGTTCTTTTGATGTGTACGAGTGTGCACAGAACATATCTACCAAGGATATGGAGGCAATGCTTACGTCACGATCGCACCTGCAGGGGAGGTCGTTGTGATCATGATCACTACGTACACATATCGCAAAGAACACAACAGTTGTCGAATCTGCGTAAGAGTTTAATTTCGCGAGAATGAGAAGAACTGTATTGGAGTTAGACGGAGTTTTGAGAGCCTGGAAGTGAGATGGATTTTCAGTTTCTATATGCCTCGAGCTGTATTTCAAAAGGTTATTCAGGCAAAATTGTTCAATATCACCTGTGCAGCGTGATGGCTTGTCATTAACGTCAGCCGGAATCTGGCTTTACCATCTTGATCGTTTGTTAATTGCTTGTGCATTTTCTATGGTTTAAAATGTCATTGTTGATGCTTGATTACTTTGATACTTTGATCTTCTTTCAGTGGCTTATTTATGATTAATGTAGGTAACCATGCATTTCATTCATGCTTATTGATTTTCCTACATCCTGCCTCAAAATATTGGCAGTTTTGACCTGCTGCTGTTCTAGCAATGTTATAAATGTTTTAGCAAGGTATGTTTTAGGATACAAATTTCATAACCATTTAATTTGGTGAAAACGCGTGCAAATGTCTATTCTCCAATCCGATACCATATGGAATCCGTATATTATCAATTCTCTGAACCGATCCGGTCCGGTACATCCAGATTGGACCGGATTAAAAATCTGGTGGATTGGTCAGGACCGTTTAGTACCCTGATTGCTATGATTGACAGGATATAATACAGACAATTCGGGCTTCTGTCATCCAAATATAAAGTTTTAGAAGTGTTAACTTCAAACTTGCAACTTGTTATTAGCAGCATGTTACAACAGCATGTTATGGGGTTTATGGGTGGTAGATGTGAAGGGGAGGTTTTGTTTATATTTGTTAAATACAATTCAAGAAATATCTTGATTTGTTGCCCAGCCTGTGAGTGATGGTCATTCCCAAAATCTTGGAATGGAGAAAACGCTTTCGAGTGACAATAATAATAGGTCATGTGCGTGTTTTAACTCTCGCCCTACGGGGGGGGGGCTGACAGCCCCTTGAGGTTTTTATTGAATAACTATTCACACATGCTGTGCATCTTGCTTAAATATTGGGTAGCTGTGTTTACAGTAATTATACGTAGGCTGTAAAAATGTATTCGAAATTGGTTGAGAAATTCGGGAAATAATGACGGTTTGATAATGTCATGTTGGTAAACAAATAGATATATTTGAAAAATCTGAGAAAATAGGGTTTTTAAGCAAATTGCAAACGCAATTCACCAAAGATACAAAATGTCATTCTCTTTAAAATGGCAATCTCAGATTTGAAAAACTTTTGGATTTTTTTACCCTATTTTTTTAAAATAAAAAATCCCAACAAAATCAAAATTTAATCAAATTTTTTTAGATATTAGAAATACCGGAATATATGTGAGAGAGCTAAGTATGGACAAAACCCATACCAAATTTCAAAGTAATATCTTCATTTTTGACAGAGGGATGGCTTCCTAAGTGTAAGAAAATGATGACGTCATTTTTATTTAAAACTTTTTTACATTTTTAGACAAGATACGAACAAATAATTACCTTTTTTGTATTTCTGAGCCAATACTGGTCTAGGAACATGTCTTTTTATTTACATTTATCAATTTATAATTTTGAGGTTTTCTGAGGAGCAAAATCGCTGTTCAGGACGTGGTAAATCCGAGGTCATTCACTTGACCTGGAAGGTCATTCGTTGACCTGAAACCTCAAAATCGCATACTGTTAGATTCCTCTCATGACAGGCAACATGCTGGTACTCACCGCATTGATCTAAGTTGCTTGGTTTGGAAGTTAACAGGCTCCCCCCGTATGGCGAAGGTGAAAAAGTTCCCGTAGGGCGAGGGTTAACCCTCGCCCTACCGGAGCTTTTTTTTAACTTCGCCTTACGGGGGGGACTGTCAGGCCCCCATGTTGACTTCCAAACCAAGCAACGTAGAGCAATGCGGGAAGAACCAGCATGTTGCCTGTCATGAGAGGAATCTAACAGTATGCGATTTTCAGGTTTCAGGTCAACTAGTGACCTTCCGGGTCAAGTGAATTACCTCCGATTTACCACGTCCTGAATAGCGATTTTGCTCTTCAAAAAACCTAAAAATTCGAAATTGATCAATGTAAATAAAAAGGCATTTTCCTAGACTAATTTTGGCTCAGAAATATAGTAAAGTAATTATTTGTTCGTATCTTCTCATTTTATTTTTGTTTTGTTGTTGAATGAATGACGTCATGAGTTTCTGAAACGTAGGGAGCCATCATTCAGTCAAAAATGAAGATATTGCTTTGAAATTTGGTATGGATATTGTCCATACTCCGTTCTCTCACATATGTTCCGGTTTTTCAACATCTTTGAAAATTTTGATTTTGTGGGGATTTCCCCCAACAAATCATTTTTTTTTACATTTTAGTGGGGTCAAAAAACCAAAATTGTGAAAATACGAGATTGCCATTTTAAGGACAATGCTATTTTCTATCTTTGGAGAATCGCGTTTGCATTTTTTTTAAAACTCTTTTCTCGACCATTTTGCAATTATCGTTTTTTGTCGTTTTTCCACCAACATGACGTTATCAAAACATTATTATCTCCCAACCTGCTAAACCAATTTCAATTAAATTGTTACAGCATACGTATAATTGTTGTAAACTTAGCATCCACAAATTTCAGCAAGATGCGCTGCATATGTAAAACGTTATTCCAGCAAAAACCTCAGGGGGGCCTGTCAGCCCCCCGTAGGGCGAGGGTTAAAAAATAGCTGTGTTCCGTGTGTGATTTTATGTAAACAAATAATGCAACTTTCCATTATTTCATTGAATTAACTGGTCAATAGTCAATACGGACACGGCACCCAGGTGCGATCCTTGATGTTTTTTCGAGCAATGCTTCGCCGGTAACTACGTCTCTGCGACATATGAATTGCCGGAATTGCCATGAATTGTCATTGTCTGCCAAATGCTTTAGGATCCATCCCTTCCCCCCATCCCCTTTTCTGGCAAAATGTGGAGCAGTAAAACAGTGACCTTGTCAACTATTCGTGTCTGTGTGACTACTCTAAAACCTGCTCTAGCTCCGAGCACAGAGGATATCCTTTCGCTCGACACACCCTGGAGTTGTCTGCAGCGGTGGACCAGTATATAAGCCGGGACTGTGCTCTGCACACCATCAGTTCCTATCACAGAACAGAACAGGCAACATGAAGGTAAATATGACCTAGAATGACTGGCATCATTTTTGTCCATAAATGACATGCCCAAGAACAGTTTGAACTAATAAGCCACAGACCATGTGACGTATGAGTTGAGGCATGTTTTTCAGAGGTAAAAATACAATTTTGTAACGCAGATAAACATTTAACAACTATTTATATTTGTACTGAGATTGCATTAATGGTCAAAACAAAAATGAAATCACTCTAAAATAAACATTTGATTGTTTTAAATAAGTCATGTTGCACACTAACATTAAATGCCGTTTGTATTTATAAATTACTTAACTTCGAAACTTTTGTTTCTCGCAGCAATTATCTGAAAGACCGACACTGCAAAAAAAATTACCCAAAATGTCAAGTGCACATGCAAACTGAAGGTATCTCCTTGCTTAAATTTTGTATAACACCTTTTGCAGTGTGCAGCATCTGCTGTAGAGATCTTCCGATAGATACACTGCATAACGTAGGATTATCCTTCTTTTCAGCTCATTATTCTGTCTGCTGTCATCGCTGCTGCCTCCGCTGCTGGGGTATCCTACACCGGCGGTCTTGGCGGCGGCTCCCTTGGAGGCCATTTGCGAGGAGACTATGCAGGAATATATGGACCTGTTGCTGGTGGAGCTGTAGGTCTTGTTGGAGGTCGTCTGGGGTCCTCCGCTGGAGTAGCATCGTCTCTTAGAGGAGCATACGGCCACGACAGCTCCCAGGACTACTACTCCGTTCCCGACTACAACACTGCACATGCCGTCCAGGACGCCTACTCCGGTGTGGACATCGACTCCCAGGAGAACCGCCAAGCAGACCGCACGGAGGGGTCCTACTCCAACCTGCTGCCGGACGGCCGTAGACAGGTGGTGACCTACTGGGTGGACGGCAACTCGGGCTACAACGCCAACGTCCAGTACATCGGCGAGG
Organism: Chirona hameri; assembly: GCA_036785665.1. Lineage (NCBI taxonomy): Eukaryota > Metazoa > Arthropoda > Thecostraca > Balanomorpha > Balanidae > Chirona > Chirona hameri. The sequence continues at coordinate 8,180 of JAXIVJ010013461.1, read as the reverse complement.
CCCAGCATCCTCAGACCCCGATTGTTGGAGGAGGTGGTGTCGGCTATGGTTCTGTTGGTGCTGTTACCCATGGTGCTGTTGGTGCCGTTGGTCGAGGTGTCGGTTTCCGTGGAGTTGTTGCCGCCGGCTATGGTGCTGGTTATGGCGTTGGAAGTGTCGGTGGTGCTGCTGTTGCTGGATATCCTTATTAAGTCACTGTGTCCATAACATTTTCACCTTAATGTGCCATATTTTCTTCGTGTGTATTTTGTCCAAAGATAATACAAGTATGTCACTAATCGAAACTCTGAAAAGTGGGCTGATGAAGTGATGGATCCTAAAGCATTTGGCAGACCATGGCAATTCATGGCAATTTCAGCAATTCATATGTCGCAGAGACTTAGTTACCGGCAAAGCATTGTTCGAAAAATATGAAGAATCGCACCGGGGTGCCGTGTCCGTATTGACTATTGACCAGTTAATTCAATGAAATAATGGAAAGTTGTATTACTTGTTTACATAAAATCCCATACGGAACACATTTTTTCTTCTTCAAACACGTACACGACCTATTTTTACAGTCACTCGAAAACGATTTATCCATTTCAAGACTTTGGCAATGACCATCACTCACAGGGTGGGCAACAATAACAAGATAATTATTTAGTTGTATTTAACAAATACAAACAAAACATCCCCTTCACATCTACCACCCATAAACCCCATAACATTAAAGCATCCAGCTAACATTTTGTCTTTGATAAATGTCATATTGCACCGCACCAATAAGTTTTTGAAACACTCTTAAGACAAGGGGTTGAATTATCAGACCAAAGAAAAGCATATCAAGCCTAATGAACAGAATCATAACAAACACGCTACTCGTTGTAACATGCTGCTAATAACAAGTTGTTTGCAGTTTGCTAATTTTTTTTTCTCAACCAATTGTTTCTCCAATTTTTCTCAACCAATTTCTCAACCAATTGTTTGCAGTTTGCACATAACATGCTGTTGTAACATGCTGCTAATAACAAGTTGCAAGTTTGAAGTTAGCACTGCTAACACTATATATTTGGATGACAGAAGTCCTAGTTATCTGTATTATATCCTGTCAATCATAGCAAACATGGTACTAAACGAAAACAAGATTAATTGTATTGGAGTTAAACTGAGTTTTGATGGCCTGCAAGTGAGATGGATTTTCAGTTTGTATATGCCTCGAGCTGTATTTCAAAAGATTATTCAGGCAAAATTGTTCAATATCTACTGTGCAGCGTGAAGGCTTGTCATTAACGTCAGCTAGAATATGGATTTACCATATTGACTGTGTGTTAATTGCTTGTCCATTTCCTATTGTTTACAATGCCTACATCCTGCCTCAAAATATTGGCAGTTTTGACCTGCTGCTGTTCTAGCAATGTTCTAAATGTTTTAGCAAAATATATTTTAGTATACAAATTACATAACCATTTAATATTGTGAAAACGCATGAAAATGTCTATTCTCCAATCCGGTCCCATCTGGAATCCGTATATTATCAATTCTCTGAACCGATCCGGTCCGGTACATCCGGATTGGACCGGATTAAAAACCGGTGGATTGGTCAGGACCGTTCAGTACCATGATTGCTATTATTGACAGTTTATAATACAGATAACTAGGGCTTCTGTCATCCAAATATATAGTGTTAGCAGTGCTAACTTCAAACTTTATGGGTGGTAGATGTGAAGGGGAGGTTTTGTTTATATTTGTTAAATACAATTAAATAAATTTTGTTGTCCACCCTGTGAGTGATGGTCATTCCCAAAATCTTGAAATGGAAAAAACGCTTTCGAGTGACAATAATAATAGGTCGTGTACGTGTTTTAACCCTCGCCATACGGGAGCTTTTTTTCTACTTCGCCTTATGGGGGGAGCTGTCAGGCCCCCTGTTAACTTCCAAAACAAACAACGTAGAGCAATGCGGTAAGAACCAGCATGTTGTCTGTCATGAGAGGAATCTAACAGTATGCGATTTTTTGGTTTCAGGTCAACGGGTGATCTTCCAGGTCAAGTGAATTACCTCGGATTTAACACGTCCAGAACAGCGATTTTGCTCTTCAAAAAACCTAAAAGTTAGAAATTGATAAATGTAAATAAAAAGGGATTTTCCTAGACCACTTTTGGCTCAGAAATATATAAAAAGTAGTTATTTGGCCGTATCTTGTCAAAAAAGTCACAACAAAATATTTGAATAAATGACGTAATGAGTTTCTTAAACCTAGGGAGCCATCACGCAGTCAAAAATGAAGATATTGCTTTGAAATTTGGAATGGGTATTATCCATGCACAGTTCTCTCACACATATTCCGTTTTTTTTCTAACATGTTTGAAAAATTTGAATTTGTGGGGATTTTCCCCCCAAAAAATCATATTTTGTTTACATTTTCGGGGTCAAAAACCCAAAATTTTGAAAATCCGAGATTGCCTTTTTAAAGAAAATGACATTTTCTATCTTTGGAGAATCGCGTTTGTAATTTTCCTAAAAACGCTGTTTTCTACCATTTAGCAATTATTTGTCGTTTTTCCACCAACATGACGTCGTCATCAAAACAGAATTATCTCCAAAACTGCGCAACTAATATCAATTAAATTTATACAGCATAGGTATAATTGTTGTACACTTAGTATCCGAAAATTTCAGCAAGATGCGCTGCATGTGTAAAACGTTATTAAAGAAAAACCTCAAGGAGGTCTGTCAGCCCCCCCCCCCCCCCCCCATCGTAGGGCGAGGGTTAAAACATAATTGTGTTCCGTGTGGGATTTTATGTAAACCAGTAATGCAACTTTCAATTATTTCATTGAATTAACTGGCCAATAGTCAATACGGACAATGCACCCAGGCGCGATTCTTCATGTTTTTTGTTTTGTTCGAGCAATGCTTCGCCGGCACCCACGTCTCTGCGACATATGAATTGCTGGAATTGCCATGATTTGCCATTGTCTGCCAAGTGCTTTAGGATCCATCCCTTCATCAGCACGCTTCTCACAGTTTCGAGTAGTGAAATATTTGTATTATCTTTGGACAGAATATACACGAAGAAAATATGGCACATTTAGGTGAAAATGTTATGAACACAGCGACTTAATAAAAATATCCAGAAACAGCAGCACCGCCAATACCTCCAACGCCATAACCAGCACCATAGCCGGCGGCACCAACTCCACGGAAACCGACACTTCGACCAACAGCACCAACAGGTCCATAGCCGATACCACCTCCTCCAACAATCGGGGTCTGAGGATGCTGGGCCTCGCCGATGTACTGGACGTTGGCGTTGTAGCCCGAGTTGCCGTCCACCGAGTAGGTCACCACCTGTCTACGGCCGTCCGGCAGCAGGTTGGAGTAGGAGCCCTCCGTGCGGTCTCCTTGGCGGTTCTCCTGGGAGTCGATGTCCACACCAGAGTAGGCGTCCTTGACGGCATGGGCAGTGTTGTAGTCGGGAACGGAGTAGTAGTCCTGGGAGCTGTCTTGGCCGTATGATCCTCTAAGAGACGATGATCCTCCAGCGGAGGACCACAGACGACCTCCAACATGACTTACAGCTCCACCAGGAACAGGTCCATATGTTCCTGCATGGTTTCCTCGCAAATGGCCTCCAAGAGAGCCGCTGCCAAGACCGCCGGTGTAGGATACGCCAGCAACGGAGGCAGCAGCGATGACGGCAGACAGAATAATCAGCTGAAAATATAGATAATCCTATGTTATGCAGTTTAACTGGCAACAAGATCTCAACATGAAGTGCATAGAGCAAAAGGTACCTACTGGAAATATCTGATAACTGATTATTTGTTCAGTCATTTTTTGGGAACTATACATTTTAATTGACATAATTGATATGAATCATGACGATATGTAACGGTAGTATTCAGAATGACCTATTCAAAACTGCAATTATTTTGTGCTAAAGACAGTGCGTTAACAGTTTAAAGCAATTACTTCAATCTTAGACAAAATATAAACCTGTTGGATGTTATCTTTTCGAATTTCAATTACAACTCTATGTCCGTAAATTTCCGGAATCACTCGTCACGATCTTTGTGGCGTATGAATTCAGATCTTTAGTGGCCACAGCAGCCACTCTATAGGTCGTATTTTACCTTCATGTTGCCTGTTCTGTTCTGTGATAGGAACTGATGGTGTGCAGAGCACAGTCCCGGCTTATATACTGGTCCACCGCTGCAGACAACTCCAGGGTGTGTCGAGCGAAAGGATATCCTCTGTGTTCGGAGCAAGAGCATGTTTCGGAGTAGTCTCACAGACACGAATAGTTGACAAGGTCACGGTTTCTCTGCCCCACATTTTGCCAGAGAAGTGCTGCCTTGCAGAATGGCGCAAGCGATAAAACATCAAGAATGAATGAGGGACGTGATGTCAGTGGGTGTTGCCTAATAACATGGCTTTCCAGAAAGGATGTGAGTAACGTCGTAAGTAAATTATACTTAGGGATCCATAAGTCAGTCAAAAGTAAAGATATTGCTTTCAAATTTAGTTTGGGTATCGTCCATACTTAGTTCTCTAATACATCTACGTTTTTTTTTAAATATCTTTCTAAAAATACAGTTTTGTGGAAATTCTTCCCAAAAAATCAGTTCTTTATACTTTTTTTGGTGTCAAAACTACAAAATTTCGAAATCCAAGATAGCCAGTTGTAAAAGAACGTTATTTAATTCGTAATATCCTTTTATTTGAAATTTGCATACAAATTCGTTCTTCTACGAATTTTCAAACATTTATCCTTTTTCCACCATAAATGGCATGACATGACGTCACTAAAACGCCATTATCTCCCAACCTGTTTAACTAATGCCAAATACATTTTTACAGAAGACATGTAATTAATGCAGGATATGGTACCGAAAGTGTCACAGCGATATCTGGTATAGTTGTCAAGTTATTGATGCAATTCAATAGGGGGTGGGGTAAACGTTACCCCCCAGCGCCGCGCGAGTTAAAAACAAAACAAAAACGTAATAAAACGATTATAGGCGAAACGAATGATTATAGGCGCAATCGAAGGCCATGGATGGCAAGTATTGTCCATAAACTCAAATACCTCGATTTTGACGTTTGACTTGGCCGTGACCTGACATGTGACCTTAATTTGACATGTTTAAGGTTGCGTTAAGCTTATCTCATTGAGCGCTTTCGAATGTCGCTTTGTGCGTCCCGCTGCGATCATTGGTTCTGAAGATACCAGGGGGGGGGGGGCAAAAAAAGCCCCCCACAGTGAGTCGTGTTACAGAATATATCCCAGTGACTGCCGGGTTAAAGAGTTTAGACTTTTGTTCCAGTAGGAAAACCAAGTAGGTGAAGGATCATAGTGTCATATAGGACACTTACGAATAAGTCAACTATTTCGTAAACCATACTTCTGATCTTTTAACAAAAGTAAAGTCTCTTAATTTGGATTCAACCTAGCCCGCAACTGTCCCCGTATCTTTTTCAGGGACCAAACCTAGCTTTTGTCTAGGTTAGACTGCATTATGTACCCGAAAGTTCCTAAATGAGAACATGCCCCGACATTTCGGGTCATAAAAGCTTTAATTGAAATAATTTCGTTATTTCCCAATTAGGATTGCACCAAAAAATGTTCAGGCATGGCGTCCCTGATTCGGTAAAATATCGTACAATGAATATTTAAGGAATTACAGCCTTCCAAACAGGGGACCAAATCTAACCCAAATGGGGGTAGATTTGGTCCCCAAATGGGTATATTTGGTCACTTAGGTTTAGTTTTGTAGGCTAAATATGAAACAAAAATATAACTTTTCAAAAGAACTTGTTTCACAGTTCAAGGAATACAACTAAGAAAACACAAATTTCAAAATATTTCGTATAGACCAAACAAAACATATTGACATCATATTTTGCTCCCACTTTCTGAACCCAAATGTGGTGTACTTTTGATGTGTACGAGTGTGCACAGAACCCATCTACCAAGGATATGGAGGCAATTCTTACGTCACGATCTCACCTGCAGGTGAGGTCGTTGTGATCATGATCACAACGTACATATATCCCAAAGAACACAACAGTGATCGCATCTCAGTAAGAGTTGTATTTTTCGAGAACGAGATTAATTGTATTGGAGATAGACTGAGTTTTGAGGGCCTGCAAGTGAGATGGATTTTCAGGTTGTATATTCCTCGAGCTGTATTTCAAAAGGTTATTCAGGCAAAATTGTTCAATATCTCCTGTGCAGCGTGATGGTTTGTCATTAACTCATTAACGTCAGCCAGAATATGGATTTACCATCTTGATTGTTTGTTAGTTGCTTGCCCATTTCCTATTGTTTAACACGCGCCCTGGAGAGGGGGGGCGAAATCCGCCCACCCCTCCGGTTTTTCGAGGATAGCGCAAAAACTGCGGCGCGCAGCGCCGCCGTTTTTTGTGTCCCTGTTTAGAAATGAACTTCCCGCATTATGTAAAATTCTTGGCTTCAGGTCATCTCAGGTCAGGTCACCAGACCAGGTCACGTGATGACCTCAATTCCAAAACGTTTGCAGTAGTACCACAGCCACAGTTTTACGGCGATCGGTTTCAATCTTGCAGGACTTCATAAGGTCATAGATACCAACAATTTGTTAATCTCGGATTTATAATATCGTTGACCTAAGGTCAGGTCAATTTTGTGACCGCCAACACTGTTTTATCAATAACTATCGACATAATGAAGATAGAGAAAAGAAAATGGTACCAATATGTTTGTCTCGTCGAGATACGTATCCCAATATGCAACATGACCAACTTGGGTCACCACTTGACCTTGACCTGAGGTATAATTTCTCAGTTGACCTAACCCGGTCACCATGAATATGATTCGAAGCGCATTGACAAGACACACGCGATGGCGTAAACATTATAGCTTTATCTTTATTAGGTAAAAGGTTATTTGGGGAAAAGGTTTTGAAAACAAAATCACCTTTTTGACATTTGATGACCTCTGGAGCCTAAACTATTGACCTGAGCTCAAATCTGAGGACACCTATGTGGATTGCATTTTTCAATGACTTTCGATTGCTTTTTCCGTTTGCTGCTAACTAAAATAGTTCCCAAGATATTTGGGAGTGTTCGAACCGAAGTCTTGAAAACTTACAAATCTGACCCTTGATGACCTCTGGTGACCTCAATATTGACCAGAATTTTTTTTAAACGAAATACTTTCGAAAGAGCTTGTCTCGAGCTATCTAACGTCTTTTCCCGATTGTCGCTACGTTGCGTGGTTTTCGAGATCATAGGGGGGGGGGCGAAATCCGCCCCCCCCTCCAGGGCGTGTAATTATTAGAAGCCCTCCAGGGCGCGTGTTAACCCTCGCCCGGGTAGGGGGTGGATGCCAACTCCTTCCTCGGTTTTTCTGGAATAACTCGCGTAGTTTCCAACCGATTTCGATGCAACTTTGAGTACCCTACCTTCGAGAAAAAAATCCCACATACTCTATTTTTTTAATTTCTAGCCCACATGACCCGTGACCTATGTATGACCTGTTTCTCAAGGCCATGTCAGGCGCAACTGGCGTCCCGCAGAATCGATGCTTGTAACTTGTGCAGTTTTCGAGTGTTTGTTGTTCAGGAGTATATGCACAGGTGTTTCAAGGTGACAGTTGTGGTTTCCACTGAGATTGTGACCTCGATTGACCTTTTCATAGGTCAACGGAGGTCATTGACCTCAGATGACCTTAGATGAATTGTTTGGGCTTCTGATGGTTTCTAGGACATTTTGTGACGCAGATTTCAAATTTGGGATCCATTTTACATAATTATATGTTCCACTGGGGTCATGCGCTTCCACAGGTCAACCGAGGTCACTGACCTCAAATGACCTTACATGACCTTTTTGGAATTTTGCATTTTTTAGGACATTTTGTGACGCTGATTACGAATTTGGCACCCTTTAACCCTATTTGTAACAGGCTCCTGGCTACCCCTATTTGTAACAAGGGAGGGGGGCGGATTCCGTCCCCCGGAGATCTCGAGATCTACCCGTCCGATTTTCAAAAATGAAACGGTTTTTTTGGTTCCTCTCAACACGATCTACATTTATAAATAATAACAAAATATAAATTTTGGATAGGGGGGCAACAGGGGGCAAAAAACGACAAATTTTAGTGGTATTTTTGATGCAACATAGCATTTCTGATTCTATCTCGACCGATTCCTTA